>JAHPZR010012132.1:2500-22500 GCA_019787425.1 Platygyra sinensis
ACAAACCACACTATCCACTGGATAGTGACTTAACCGGTGGATAGCGTTATCCATCCTTTGAACAACCCGGGCCAGTATGCATATGGTTCACCACTAAATTTGTCATTATATTTGGCCCAAACTGACCATGTGATAGTGACTGTATGTGTGCAATCTGTGAAATTGATACTGTCTATATACTTAATATAGTTGCGTTGCAGTTTCCTTCCGTGGTTTTTGTTGATGAAGACAGGAACTTGATCTCCTACATGTATATGAATTTTAGCTAGAAGATAGCACAGAGGAGTGGGGCTCTCCACACCTGTAGCAAATTTGTTACTTTATGGGTGAATTTTATCAACAACAGGCAGTTTCACTCATAGCATCAAGAAAAAATCAGTCATACTCAGCTGTAACAGGTGTTACAGGTTAATTAAAACCCTGGGTATAGAATGGTCCTTGAAAATGATCATTCTCTGCAAATTTTCAGCCAGTCTCAAAGTCTTGGCATCCCAAACTAGAGTCTCGGAATCTCAAGCTTGTAAAAAATAATAGCAATGTCTCGGTCTCAGCCCATCAGATGTAGTCTGTCACTGTACTGGCCTCAAGTATACTAACTTGCTGCAACTGTATCTTGATTGTGTCTTAAGGCTGCCGCACACTA
Source organism: Platygyra sinensis (assembly GCA_019787425.1). NCBI lineage: Eukaryota > Metazoa > Cnidaria > Anthozoa > Scleractinia > Merulinidae > Platygyra > Platygyra sinensis. The sequence goes on from JAHPZR010012132.1 coordinate 3,144, forward strand.
GCCGTTTTTTGTCAGCCGACTAAAAATCTTCTCCTGTTAGCTAGTGTGCAGTGAATTCAGACAAGTCTGTGACAAGATGGGGGCTTGTTGGGCGATATCTGACAGTGCTAGATCTCAAAACGTCTTGTCGGGCCTTGTCAGCTAGTGTGCTGTGGACCAAGACAATTTGTTGGGGTGCGGACGTACCTCAACAAATGAGGAATTGTCATGAAAGTCATGTGAACAAGGGTCTTTTTTAACATGGCAGAGATCGACTCGGCCCCAAGCCTAAACGTGGTTAGTCGCAACAAAAAAATTGGCTAGTGTGCGGCAAGCTGATGTCCCGACAAATTTTGACCCCAAACTAAAAATTTGCAGTTCTACGACAAAAAATTGGCTAGTGTGCAGTGTTATGTGTTGTTATTACTGGTTGAAAAGTACCTCAAAGGATGGCCCCAAGTTATCTCTCCAAATATTTTCAATTTAAAAGACATAATAAATTATTCATGATTATGACATTAGGAATAAGGACAAACTAGTTATTAATAGGGTTAAATTAAAATCGACTAAAAGTGCGTTTTTTTTTATAAAGGGGCAGTTATTTTTAATAATTGTATTACCCTGCAAACCTTGCGTTTTAAGCAATTTGAACATGAACATGCAAAATCTTTTTCAAGGCCTCTAAGCGTAAAGGATTTCAGAAATCCGAAATTGGTGTAGAAATAGAAAGATCAGACGTATCATCTGATCGTGTGTGCCATGCCTGTGCATGAAAAATAACGCTTCATAACTTCACCTCTATTGCTAACGACCGTTTCGTCACGGGATCAGAGTCCTCAAACAACAAAAGGGCAAAAAAACTTCGGACAACAATTCAATTGCTGTGAAGTTCAGCGATAATTTTTCAGAAATTGCTCTTTAACAAATTAATAACGATAACCATTCATTTTTGTCTGTTGAGTGCAAACACTGAAACACGGGAAAATCATGCTTTTGCGAAAGCCTGTTGGGGAAACGGCCATCACATTTCGCCCTTGAGGGTAATTGCTTACAGCTGTTTCTTGCTTGTGTTTGGCAGTTAACAATTTCATGATATTCGTGAAGAATTTTCAGGCTTGATGCTTTCGACAATTTGATCTCCATCATTTTCTGTTTGCGTGCAGAAGATCTACATTGTAATCAGTGATGTTCAATCATGTCCATTGGGACTGTCCATTAGGAGATTTTAATTGATGTGTTAGCCTTCTGAGCCAATGGAAATGGCCCGTACGCCAGCGTACTGGACTAACAAAAAATGCTAGCCATCTGTGTAGGCAGTTTCTCAGTTGTCTCTCTCCCAGGCTCCTCACGGCTTTGGCGCTCCTTATCGCGGCTTTTCCACTTTCCTAGTGCCCTCAAATTGCTTAAAAACGGCCAAGCTACGCACGCTATAATTGTATATGAATCTAGTATCTCTTTTTATATACATGTTCTTAGAATTCTTATATAGCTTCTTTGACTTTTACATACTTTATCATTTATTTTGCTATTTATTTTATGCAGGACCCATGTTGATAGTAGTTTTTATAACTGAAATGGTTATCCTGCATTTAAATATATTATTATTATTATTATCATTATCATTATCATTATCATTGTCATTGTCATTGTCATTGTCATTGTCATTGTCATTGTCATTGTCATTGTCATTGTCATTGTCATTGTCATTGTCATTGTCATTGTCATTATCATTATTAGTATTATTATTATAATTATGTAATACTCATTTCTTTTGCAGAAGTTCACTTCACACTCCAAACTCTCAGCAACAGTCCCTGCATTTGTTCCTGGAGAAGCATACACTGGATCAACATTCCCCAGCAACCTTGTTATCAACTCTAACCTTTCGCCTTTAGTACCTGAGTTTAAGCCTTCAGTTTCTTTTACATCTTATGCACCGCCTTACAAGCCTGGACACCATTTTCAGTATTCATACCATCAATCCTATATCAAGCAGGGAAATATTGAAGTGCAACAGGTAAGTCATGAGGACTTGTAAGAAAAAATACTTCCACGGTAGACTGTGACATGCATGGCAGCCAAACTTTTCTTCAATCCAAATGAGATTTCTTGGTGATTTTATTACTCCAGTACTAGGATCAAACTATGCAGCTGTCTTTTTGATTAAGACCAATACAGAATGTATGGAAGCCTTTTCTGAAACCTAGTTGTAATTCTTATTTTGCTGTGCTCAGTGATTTTGACTCTTAATGATAGATACAGCAGTTTCCGGATTGTGATTTGAACAATAAGTGACATCCGCAAAAACACTTGGCCTTGGAAGGACATTCTCTCGGCTTTGTCAGTACAGTCAAACCTGTGTTAGGTGGACACCCTTGTTGCTAAACAGTGACGACCTACATCAGTACATGTATTACAGGATGTTCTCTTAAAACAGGTTCTCTTCTCTTAAATGGCTTCATGTATGTTAACTCTTTTTAATACACCTCCTTAAATACCCGACATATCCATCGGGTAAAACTTGAAAGCGTGACAGAAAATCGGCGTTACATTGGATTCTTACTAAATTTGGGCAATGAGATGATCTGCTTATGAGCCAATTACAGGCCAGATTGCAGCTCTTTTTGTCATATCCCCCCCTCAGGAGTGTTTTGGCAAGTTAGCTAATTAGTATGCAAATGGAGATCGGTGGCGTCGTCTCACGGAGAAATGTTTATTTGCTCAAAAATGGGGCAAATTCCTTCGGAAATGGAAGTCAGGACATTTGTAAGGTTACAGAAAGTAATTTAGGACCACTTGCTGGCTTGTACAGGGCATCTGACAGGATGCGGTGGTGCGGATCCTCATAATTCGCCTACTTCCGCATCCTCCGCATCCGTGGGGCATTTTTCCGCATAAACCTAGAAAATTGCTACATAACCGAGAAAGTAACTGGTTACCATCCTCAGAAGCAAAAATAGCGAAGAGATTGATCATTTTGAAGAAGTTATTCACCCAAAACAGCGACCAAAACACGCCTTTTTGTTCGTAAACAATTTTAAACCTCCAGGCGTTCCATGCATCTTCTGGTGATGGGCCTGGGTTCTAGTTTTCGGACTTCCAGTATCAGTTTTCCTCGTCCTATTTAATGCCTGGTTCCTAAGCTACGGAGAAAAAACTATGGAAAAACTGCATTGAACAAAGAAATAGCTAGCCACAAACGGCAGCAAAAAGTCAAACATGTCATGAAGGAGTTAAATTCTCGTTAAGACGTTAATGTGTATTTTATACGTTTGAAAAACCCAAGGGAACAACTTTATTAATTTTTGAAATTGCCGCTTTCTTCCGCATAATATTACCGAAAATTTCCGCATAATTTTCTGTTTTTTCCCGCACCCTATCAGATGGCCTGCTTGTAAGGCTGAAATTACCCATAGGTAAGCTTTATTTTCAGTTTCCTGCAGAACACCATGCTTTGAATAAATCGCAGTGACAATCAGCTTGTTGTGTATTGTCATGCTGTTTTTCGTTTCGTTCTCTTTGGTAGCCCACTGATGTAATTTTTCGATGTAAATCACTAGAAAAACCTTTTAGAAAGATGTTCCCATTCAATTTTTAGTTCTGAGGCGATAATTCTGTTTTTTTTTACCAAAACGTCGCTTCATGTCATATGCAAATTTCCGGTTGCTATGGGCAACCGCTGCTTCTTTTCATACCTCAAGCAATTTAGTGAGGTAAGAAAAAAAATTGTAATCAATTCTGGTTTCATTCAATTTTGCTCATATTTTAACATGATGAAGCTGGATAGTTAAGGAATCGATTTTACTCCTGCCGATGTGTGGTAGCTATTAACGCGAAAGATATATATATCGTTTTGAAGTCATTTTCTAGAGAGATATTTTTGCAATGCGTGGGTTCAACATAATTTAGTAATCAGAGATTTCTGTTTACTCTGAAGGAAAAAATACTCGGAAGAGGTCATTTCAGTGGTCTTTTAAAGGAATATAAATTTATATATGTTCCGGATCTATGAATTTCTAGTGAAAAAAAAAAAGATTTTTGATGAGTGCTGGGTTTTTAATATTTTCCCACGAAAACACATACAGAAAAGAGTTAATGTTTCTCAGCAAAAGAGGGGTCAAATACATTTACAGTACTATTCTGACTCATGAATGGTCCATAACTCTAAACTACAGTTTTTCAGTTGTATTTTTCATCCTCATGCATTTTGTTACTTTTTACTTGATCAGTTAAATGAAAAGAATGACTTCTTGTGGTCTAATTCACTGGTTTTATTTCAGAGCTAAACCTAATGTGCACTGTTGCTCTATATGAAGTGAATGCTATTAGAAAACAAACAATGTGCAATTAACAAACTGACGTCAGTTTTTCATGCGTATGTCCCTGTTGTTGATCATGAATTTCCTCATAACATTGTCAAAGTAGCTGTGGATCCACAAGGGGATAGCCAAGTGGATCTGCAGACTTCTTTGATAATGTTATGACAAAATTCATTGTCTATAATAGGACAGAGGCATGCAAAACTGATGTCCATTTTTTTTGCAATAACAAACTGTCAAATTGTCTGCTCTCGCTTGTTGCTGCATGACTTAAATTATAAATTCGTGTGTCTGTCCACTTATTGATAATAAAAATGAGCCAATGAGTGTGCGAGAATTTGTGTTGTTATAGTAAAAATACTATTTGAGAGGGAAAACTCTGCTTGCATGTGCTGTTTGTCAAGTAACTACTCACTAATTAACAATTAGATTATGAGCTCGAGATTTCTATGAGGTGATAGTTGATGAGGCCAAAGGCCGAATCAACTATCGCCTCATAGAAATCGAGAGCAATAATCTAATTGTTTTAGTAGAATTCTAACTGAAATTAACAAAAATAACGGTTTCCAATGATTTTCCCACGCATTATTGAACTTTACCCTTAAACAAAGTTGCACGTATCGAACTGTCCTTGGCAAATTTGCAGTTGTTTACGCGCGTACCCGCTTTTTCAATATTTTCAAGTTTTTAAGTCAAGAAACCGTAAATGTGCTTCTTTTAGTTTTCTCAGGAATTTAATTACCCGTTTGCATCTAAATTCCTTCCAAAACCTCGGAAAAACTATAAAAACATCGCATTTCGCGGACGACCGGCAGCCAACTGCACTCTAATGGCTGATAGTATACGAGTAGCTCAGCCAATCAGATTGCAGCATTTGCATTAGTATACTAGTAGAATTATACTAATAGAGAATACTTTACAACCTCAGCAAAGAACTTAATCCTTGAGTCTCTCTGCAGCATTCTTTGTGATGTACAAAAATTGTAATAATTTTGTGAAATATTTTTTGTCTCTAGAATGTACCTTTTCAAGTATACCAGACAAGCTATTCACAATCCAGGAAAAGCACTGCTAAAAAGACTGCTGGAAAGACTATTGCAACAAAGAAAATAGAACAAAATAAGGAAGGACAAAACACTGCAGAAAACAATGGAGGTGAAAACCTTACTGATACTGACAGCACTGTTAATGCGAAAAAGAAAAGGCGAAGAAGGAAGAAAAAAGGACTTAATGATTCAACTCTGCAACAAGCCCTAGGAGAATTAAATTCAGACAGTTTGTCAGATGTCCAAAGAGAATCAACTGTTGTCCCAGAGAAAGATGATTCCTCTGAAACAAAACATGAGAATGCAAGCTTAGAAGAAAGAAAACTGTGGTCTAGTGTTGAAAATTCTGCAACTTTGCATTCCTCTTTGAACAGCCCTTCTGAAAACGCGAGCAGTAAAACAAATGTTGGTGTCACTTCTGTCGAAAGTTGTAGTAATACAGATCAACGGTGGGAAAAAAAGCAACATACTGTTCCTAACTTAACTGCGAGTTACAGTGACAAAGTGAAGAGCTTAATCGCATCAAAGAACAGTAGCATTGCCAGCTGCAATTTGAGTACTGAAAAGTCTTGGATGAAGGATTTTTCTCCAGAAAGTTCCAAGATGAAAAAGGAGAAACATTCACAAAATTCTGTATTGCAGGCTGGAGAAAGAACGTTGGCAAGTAACATTAGTCATGGTACATGTAAACAAAGGAGATGAAAGGTGGGAAAAGAACTGGGGAAGACAGAAGATATAGCAGATTAAAAAATGATGAACCTTTGAAATCACATGCTAGAAATGTTGAACAGATTAGTAGGGAAGGAAAGCAAACAGGAAGGAATAATATTTTAAAGAAACTGACATGTGATGATGATGACGATGATGATGACAACGAGAACTGGAGGCTTAAAAGGGATGATCCAAAAGTTGCAGACCCTACTGTCTTAAGCAGAACAGAAAACATTACGAAGTCGAATGCCAAGAATCTTGACACTGAGTCTGTAAACAAGAGAACTTATCAGGGCAAAGAAGATGCAGAGTCAAAGAAATTTGATAAACATGCTAAATGTGATATATTGTCCAGCCATATCACTGTGGATGAGGGAGGGAAGTCTTTAAAGAAGCAGCAGAAATTATCTGAATTTGTCTCAGCTTTGCCAGTGAATGAGGCTCGTAACACAATGTCTAGCTCAAGTATAAATGCAGGTAATGACTTGCAAAATGGCACTCGAAGAATATCTGACTCTGCAAACAGTTTGTCTGTTGCTCCTTCAAACAATAAGATAATGGAAGGCGAGTTTCCTGACTTACGTGACAGTGTAAAGATTAAAAAACGTTCAGCTGTGGACAGTAGGACATCGGATCACAAAGAAATGACCAGCTCTTCAAAGCCATTAGCTCCTTTGTCTTACAGTGCTGTGTTACAGTCAACACCTCAACCCAAGGTGAGTCTCAGACCTGTAGGGTTTATAAATATTACTGACTATGTAATAGATTTTTAACTCTCCTGAAAGTGTTGATTTTCTTAAGAAATTTTTTTAACACTTGACAATAATTCAGGGGTCCGCATTAACTTTTTAAGTTGGTAGCCCTTCTGGCAACAAAGCCTTGCAATCTAGTTGCCCGAGGAAAAATTTTAGTTGCCCAAAACATTTGTTATAACTGAACAAATTAAATAAAACTATATCTGCAAAGCGGGAACCTTTTCATTTACTTTCTTTTATGTTTATGTTTTAAGTAATCTACCCAACGAACAGAACATTTCATTTTTAATGTCATCATGTTCTAGCCAAGAATAATGTTTTTTCCAGCTTTCAAAGAACTTCCTTGTTCTCTTACACTCAAATGAACTTTAGGAAGTAGCCTTGTCAGGGCCTTTTGACTGTGTTGAAGGTTCACTTGCTTGAATGCTTCCTTCTCGATCTTTTCTCTGTTTGGATGGTTCACCATCTCAACAATTGCTCCTTGTAGAGCCAAATCGTTGATATGCGACTTTGGAAAACAAATCACTCCAGGGCGCGACGAAAGTGCTGTCCGATAGCCCGGGCTAGTGGAATGACTTGTCAGGCTAGCGTTTTCTTATCGTAGCTTGCCCGACGGGCAAGCACCGTTGGTCCTCTTTTGTAACGATAAATTGAGCTTTTATACCAAAAAGTGTGTAGCAGAAAGCAACGTCTTGTGGTCAAGCATAAAAACATTGTTTAATTCGAGGTTGAAGTTGAAAACTAAAATCACATTCAAGAATCAAAATACTACGAAGAATTAGTTTATATCTATGCTTGGTATCATTACTTGTATTTTGCATAACTAAATAAATCTGATTATTCATTATAAACAATTTAATTTCGGGCTAGCTCCTCAAACCTTCAGGCTAGTAACCTCAAGTAACAGCTTGCCCGAAGGGCGACCTCATCTTTTCATTTTCGTCTCACCCTGCACTCGCAGAAACGTTTCCAAACTTTCTGTCAGTCTTGCGTGTTATCGACAGATCAGATCGAAATCCACGAATCACAGCCACTAGTGTGACCTTCAGACCCTCTTTACGTCATGTTAGCAGGCTGTAGCTGAATCCACCAATCACAGCCACTAGTGTGACCTTCAGACCCTCTTTACGTCATGTTAGCGGGCTGTGGCTGGTGGATTTCGATCCGATCTGTCCATAACACGCCAGACTGACAGAAATTTCGGAAACGTTTCTGCGGGTGTTTTGTTTTCCAAAGTGGCGTGTGTATCAACGAAAACAGTGGTAAGTAATTTATGGTATCAGTATAAACAGAATAGCCAGTATGTTCTGGCACCATTCTATGGTCAGTCATCTACATGTAAGAAAAACCAAAAGCCCAGTGTGGTATATATCTTTTGAAAGCATATTTTTGTTATCTATAATAAACTAGTTAAGATTAAAATTTATTAACTGTATTGCACTTGCATAATTATACTAGCCAGTTGCTGCCAGTGCTGCATGGGAAAGTGAGCATACTACAAAGCAAGGGGGCCTGTTGAAGGTGCCACCTCAAACTACAGCTGATGATGCAGAAAATGAAGCCGAGGTAGACGGAAACAAGCAAAAAAAGAAGAAAAAGAAAAAGAAGAAGAAAACTAAAGAAGCTGGGGAGAATTCTCAAGAGAATGCCTCAACTAAAAGAACTGAAAAGCCTATTCAGTTTGACCTGGGTGTCATGCTTCAGACTATTTCAGTAAGTGTGTGTTTTTTGTTTCTTAGTATCCTATGATAAAAAAGGACTTGATTTCCAGGGTGTTTATGAATGCCTGTTTGCAAGGCGAATGTACTTGATGAGAGAAGGGTGAAAACAATCTCCAAGCCTGACACTTTTATTGAAGCTTTTATCATGATTCATACCATACTCAGGGTCTGAAATTGCGCTTTCCTGGTCGCCAATGCAATTAAAAGTTATGCACTGGCGACCAGATTTCAATAACTGGTCGCCAGCGGGCGAGTAACTATTTCAGGCCAGGATAATTATACAAACAATAACTTTAATTTTCCGTGAAATTGTTTCAAATAAAAATTCAAAGCCGCTCACCAAGTGATCATTTACTTTTTACCTTTCTGCTGCTTTTGAAGTATAAAACCTATGATCAGTACAAAGCTTCGTCACCGTGTTGTTGTATTGCGGACGCTTCAGGGGACTGGGATGAGAAAGGCTGCCTGGTTGTGGCCTGGTACGCCACATGGCAATCTGTCTTGAGTCCCTCTTGACAGAATGCAAAAGATTGTTTTGAACATAGAGCAAAGAACCAATCGGCAGTTTTTCAGTAGGGAACAAGATAAGGTATAAAGTTGTCTTGAAACATTTAGCCATCGCACGAAACTGCGTATATGGCCAGTATTTGATTCCTTCGACGTGGTTTTTCAGTGATAGATGTATAAATAATCAGACAAGTGTGTTTGTTTGTATTTAGGTCTATTTAATCTTATTTGTTACCAGAAAAATCGCCATTGCGGCCCCAAACATGTTCTCTTCGTTCTGATTATTAAAAGAACAATAATTGGTGACCAGAGTTTTGCATCTATTTGTGTTTCGCTGCGAAGAAAAAAAATTATCAACAATTTTTGGCAACCACATTTTTGCATATGGTGACTGAAGAAAAAAAAAATCAGTCGCCAGTTGGTGCCTGCCTAAAAAAGTTAATTTCGGACCCTGATACTATACTTCATGAATATTTAAAGCTGTAGCAAAACTTGCAGCAAATTTTCATGTTTTACTAAATGCTCAAGACTCAAATGTCTATCATGGTCATTACATGTGTAATTGTATAAACATTTTATGATATTCTCCTAAGCTCAGAATTCCTCGCAATTCTGGCAAGAAAAATACAATTCTTTAGTGTGCCAAGGCTGGCCTTTATAAGAGACAGCTAAACAGGAATAGTAAATTACAGAATGATGAAAGCTGCGTATGAGACATTTGAACTAAATAGTTTAAGTTCTCTAAGGGCGCGTTCGTTTGGGATCAATCCAGAATAAGAAAAATTGGAATAATGCGAGTAAGCTTTTGTTTGGGAGCTATTCTTATTCCGGAATACCTGGAATTCCATTCCGGCTATTCTGCTCCCAGAGGCAGAATATATTTCAGAATATATTCTTATTCCGGAATATCCCAAACGAGCACGCCGTAAGTTTCAGAATTTTCTTTGGATTTTATTGCGAAAACTTTTTTTTTTTTTTCAGGAAAACCCTACTTATAAGAATTGAAATTTTTGCATAGTGAACATTATAAGCAGAATAATTATGGGGCAAAAAACAGTTTAATTTGTGTTTCTTACTGACTACAATAAATTGCAAAACTAAACAATAAAATAATTGTAATCTGTCTTACTCTAGACTAGTAGTACTGGCAAGAAACAAAGTAGCAAAAAACATGTGGTAGCCACTGGTGTATTGCCAAGTCAGCTGTCAGCTGCTTCAACCTCTGAAGTTAAATCTAGTGTGAAGATTGTACAGTTGCTCAAGAAAGATGAAAAGGTAGATTGATTGATATTATTTAAATTTACTGCTAATCCCCTTGCGCAGTGTAAGCTTTGTATGGTGAAGGAGTTTAGTGTGTAGTTTTGGAGGTTGTGCTCTTCAATATAGTCACAAGCAAATAAAATGGATGTCCATTGTTCAATACCAATGCAGGGTTGTACTGTACCTAAGAAAATATTCTTCGGGCGAAAAAAAGTTAGACTTTCATTGAGCCAGGCATCATTTTTGGTGAGAGACCTGGAACAAAATGTTTGTCCCCAATCTTTTTCGATGCCTTGAATGTGGGGCTACCAACCTTGGCGTTTACAAGATGGCAGATGCAGTATGTGGAAGAAGAACAGGCTAAACAAGTAGTCAAAACAAGATTTTATTTCAGTATTTTTACTCGTTATAGTGGCCCACCAATACTCAAGGTAGTCAGGAATTTATTCCAAACTTTGGTATTTCATTTAGTTGATTAAGATGGTTCATTATGGTTCAGACATTAGATGATTGTGCATGCACAATCTAAAAACCATTCATTGTCCTTCACCAAGTGATCATCTGTCAAAATCCATCCAGCAATGACCTCTTTCTAAGCCAGAAAATTTCCCCAGCAGCCAGTGAGGCCTAAGAGCCAAGCCTGGCCCATAGCTGCTGGAGCTTATCCCAGTTTCTGTAGCATGAAGCGGCTAGAAGTATTTCGACTTCCCCCTGGATGGGATGCTAGTCCTTTTGCAGGTCACTCCTGCGCAATTTTGTCAGGTTTCCCCAACAATTCGCCAGTACCCATTTATACACCTGGGTGGAGAGAGGCACTGTGAGAGTAAAGTGTCTTGCCCAAGAACACAAAGCAATGTCCCCAGCAGTCAGTGCTTAGTGGCAACCCTGCCAATGTACCCCTGCCAGCTAGTAGTACTTGCAAATGTAAATTATCACAACAGATGCAATTTTACATTAATAATATCCGGCATGACTGTAGACTTTATTCTCATTTGAAACAATTCAAGCTGCAGAGTTGTTTTGTTACTTTTGTTGCTTTGATTTGTTGATTATGTGTGTGCACCAGTAGTACTATTTATTTTTGATACTGTTGTTGTCTTTAGGTTCCTCATAATGTTCTGGATTCCACTGCTCCTGTTGTAAAACGTGGCAAAGAGAGGGAGACTCCAGCAAAGAAAAAACCAAGTGCCCTGAAAAAGGTCACTTTAGAAAATAATCAGAGATTAAATGCATAGATTTACATTTCAATGAAGCATATTTCAACATTGTTGCACATAGCATGTTGAGTGCATCTGGCCAGCCATTGCATTGTCTAACATATATCCATTGGGTGGATAAATCTTTGCACATGTTGTGCACAACATCATTGTGATTTGTTGCGCTGTATTGTGACATGGTTTTGGCCAGCTCTTAACATGGACAGCAGGATACACTGTATTTGCTGCCTGTGAAAGCTAAGGTTACCAATCAATCAATCAATCAATCCAACTTTATTCACGTGTCAGAGTATTCTTGCTCGACTAAAAAGCGGTGCTAATATATGACACCTTCACTCAGGTAGTTCATAAGTTCTTACCCTGTGAAAATCTTTCTTTTTATCCACCAAAGAGTTGTGTGTATTGGGTTTCTGCTTTGTCTTAAGATATAATTTATGGATCACGTCGATGGCATAATTCAAATTATGCCAAATTACAGGCATACAAACTGTAATGCCTTTGTCTTTTCTAAAAAAGTATTAAAAGTACGTCAGCGATTTCTAAAATGTTTGTTTGCAAATTGTTCATGTAGATCATTCTTAAGGAGAGAGAAGAGAAGAAGAAGGCTAGAGAAGGTGAAACTGTAGAAACTGACAAAGATGATGAAATTTTTCAAGGTGAACATAATAGGTGGGTAATGTGTGGGCTTGATTGGCCAAAATCTTTTTTACTGGAATGCCTTCTACTTGTAGGTTTGCTACTTTTAGAGCCATTAAATATTTCAAGATTCACTGACCGTATGATAAGTCAAGAGTGTTCTGGAGAATGTTACACTGTGAGAGGAAACATAAGCTACATATACATGTATGCCCAAATCGCAGGTTGCATGAAATTTTACATCAAAAAAATAGTTATAATATTATATGTAACTTGTAACAGTTAAACCCCATGTAATAAGGTTAAGAATTTTATTCTTGTTTAGAACATGTGAGCCTGGAGAAGAGAATACTGCGCATCATGAAGTGCAAAGTTCATCAGAAGGTAAGTGTATTTCAACAACAAAAAGCAAATGCAGTGTATAATACAGTATGTATATGTGTACATGTATTGCAAAGGATAATAATAGCATTGCGGGCCAATTAGTTGTTATTAATAATACTTGTTTCGGCTCCATCAAAACAAAGCGCAAACCAGCGGAAAAAAACAGGGTGACGTTTTTCTATTCTATTGAAAATGACATGCGAAAATTTACTAGGCACTTTGAGAAACAAAACACAGCTCAAGATCGTCACTGAAAACATACATAGCTAACAATTTGTAGCATATTGTATAGATTTTTTATCTACTCAACTATTGTATCTATTTTTTTTTATCTAACTTTAGGTGTCCCCTATTAGTAGAGGGCGTGCCCCTCGGCTACTTTCTTCTTGACACATAAATAAAGTTTCTATCTATAGCATGGTTTTGCACCCACCCTTCAATTATGAATTATGTTCAAGGAAACCCTTGTTGGAAAGTCAGAATTTGTTGACACCACAATTAAATAACCTCTCTGAAATTTCATGGGTATGAAATAAGCTGCTTTTGTTGTTTTCTTGTTGTTTGCAGATGGCACAGTTTACTCAGAGCCATCTTCTCCAACAGATCAAGAAATAGCAGCCGAGATGCACAGCCGCAAATTTAGAGAGTGAGATCATAGTATTATTATAAACCATTACCAAATGTATTTTTCATTTAGAACATATGCATACATGTAATGTGTCTTCTGGTAATAAAGCAAAAGTTTTTGCAGATAAAGGAATTAAAAGTATCTACATGTATGCTTCCCGTGCATTGCACTGGGAGGCCCCAGTTTGAACTTTCACCAAATTTTGTTGTGCATGTCTGTTCCACTAAGTCATTTGATTATCCATCTTCCACAATAATGATAATGATAATTGTAATGGTAATGGTAATGGTAATGGTAATGGTAATGGTAATGGTAATGGTAATGGTAATGGTAATGGTAATGATAATGATAATGATAATGATAATGATAATGATAATGATAATGATAATGATAATGATAATTATAATTATAATGATGGCACACCTAACTAATAACCTGTGTTACTAGCTAATAAACTACAAATATATGAAAAATCGTAAACCATATTACAGTGCGTTTCACAAAACTTTTGATAAATGGTTTCCGAAGTTCGTTTGAAATTCCCTAAGTTCGCTACGAACTTGGCAACTTCATTACGTAATTGTCAATCAAATCGTGCACTTCGAAACGAAGTTGTAAATTTCACGCCAAATTTCGTTGGGAGGCAAGTTCTCGCGAGCGAAGTTCGCGTCCTTTCGGTGTAGTTGGTTTGGTAATATAACTACACATGAATTTAAACAAAGAGAAAATATTTCTCGACCAAGCGAGGCTTATTTTATGATGTTTACTTCTGAAATGTAAATTATTTGAGGTACAGAAGGACTCCACATCACAGACGGATGGCGCGACTAGTTTGGCTTTACAGTGGTAATGTAAATACAAAAGTTCAACAACACGAGAGTTAAATGTTCTGTTTTTTCGCGCTATTTCTAGAATGACGCAATTGTCCTGTAAAAAGTTTTTTTTTATCTCTGATAGATTTAAATGTAAAATACTTTTAAACCACTATGCGTTGAAGTTCTGTCAGAAGCTACCCGAGATTGTATTCTATTTTTAGGCAGGTGTCGGATGACATCTGGGAAAATTCAGTTGCAGCGGTTTAGTAATTCCTAATTGGCATATATATATAACCACAACGTCTAAGGAAATTTCGAGACAATTGCACCGAATGGCGCTAACTTCTCTCGCAGTGAACTTGTTAACTTCCCAACGAAGTTCGTCGTGAAATTCACAACTTCGTTTACAAGACAGTAAAGTTCACAATTTGATTGACAAGTACCTAATGAAATTGCCAAGTTTGTAGTGAAACTTCGGGAATTTCAAACGAACTTCGGAAAGCGTTTGTCAAAAGTTTTGTGAAACGCACTGTAAAATTTTAAAATTTTATACATCAATTGTAAAAAACTCATGTAAACGACCAGTCATTCTCGGCATAGGTTGCGGCCTCGACAGTCACTGACATTTGCTGCAAGGGCAGTAAGGTCCTGATTACATATGATGCTTTAAAATTTCTTCAAAGAAGGTAGATTTCTTATTCTAGCAGTGAGATCATTCCACAGTTTGGGCCTTAGGTAACGAAGGGAGTGTTTTCCATATGTCACCGTAGAGAATCGAGGTTGAACAAATTCTCGTTTCCTTACGTGATACGAGCCACGGTCTAATTCGAAAAGATCACAAAGTCTCTCTGGCAGTAATTTATGCTTAATCTTATACATGAAGACAGCAATGTCAAAATAATTCTTTGTAGGAAAAGAGATACTGACTTGTACGTTTACTTTATATAATTAATTCTCAGCGCACAAAGAAAAACTTCAACAATGCTCATAAAACCGTACAGAAAAGTTCTAAAGACCTTCAAACCAACAATCCTGGACAAAATAAATAGGACCAACCCTCCCTCAAAAGCAATGATGAAGGCGCGAAGGAGCAAACGTACCATTTTGGCATCATTGAAATGGGGGAGGGGTGGTCCAGATGTTCCATTTATTTTGTCCAGATTGTTAGCATACCCTGTGTCCTTAGCACAGGGACAAATAGTGCAAAAATTTGCCTTCGCTCATACTTTACAGGCTGTGAAAGGCTTGCATGGTAGTTTGGTAAATGTACAGCCACCAATGTTACGTGTCCTTAAAATCTGCATGCCCTCATAATCCTCTGAAACAACTCACATTTAAATTCATTGAATTTCCAGGTACTGTTTCCAAGTTCCTGATAAGGAAGTAGACACGGTGGCTATGGATCTTCTGAGAGAACTTGTACGCTTTCAGGACAGACAGTTCCACAAGGATCCAGTGAAGGTGAATAAAGCAGATAACAAGTTGACAGTAAAATAATAGTGCTGCCTTGCTACTGGGGGATACTGTCAATAAACAACGTGAATAATCTAAATTGAACGAAATGCTGTTAGAATCCCAGCTGGTGAGAGGGAGACTAGCTGTGGAGTGGAACCTTCCTAATAAGTGTCCCTAACAACCACTCCCTGTCCAGTAAGTGCCCTCTGTTGAGCTGCCAAAAGAGAATACACGCCTGGGGCGCTAAGTCAACACAATTCCATGATACATATTGGTTAATATACTTTGTACAGACTAGTCAATTGCCGCAAACTTTTTGTTGCTAACACAGAGTTTGTGTCATAAGGAAATAAGGACATTTCCATGTACTCCGTTATCTCACCTAGCAGCCATTCCTTAAAACATCTTTACTCACACAGCTGTATAAAATGTGAAAGTGAACAAATTGCATTATATGGAATGATCTCGGATTTCCTGTGAAATATTTTCATAGCAGTTAATGATTCTAAATTTTTTTCTTCGAACAGGCAAAAGCTAAGAGAAGGTTTGTCCTGGGTCTAAGAGAAGTTAGCAAACATCTGAAGTTAAGGAAGTTGAAATGTGTCATCATATCATCAAATGTTGAACGTATCAAATCTGCAGGTAAGCTAAATATTAACTTGATCATTCTATAACCAGGAAAATCTTAAAGAGGATTAGTACGTCTAAAATCCCTGGCCAGTAAGTGCTGAAACGTTTTCATGTACTGAATTTGCTTGCTGAGTACAAGCTGGGAATTACAAATGTCAGCAATAGTAATGACAACTGTTGCGCTCTTCAGTTAGTTGATGTAAGTGGCAATACAATTACTGTTGTTGGAGAGTTCATTTTCTATTGAAACACAGTTGACAAAGTCAGCCAGTGTAAATAGAGTAAAATTATACTAATTATGCAACGCTTTCGAGTGGTATAACCTTGATTCAGTATTAAAAACTGGATCACTGGATAATGCAATTCGAGAGTTTTCATTGGCTTAGCCATCATGGCATATGAGCCATTATACCATGATCTACAGAAATGGCTAGCGTATGCGTGATTTTTTGGGCCTTTTTGTTTTTATTGTAGTCTAGTTGTGATGTGATATTTAACAATTATTCCATGAGCCCGCGTTGGATATGAGATGATTATAGCCAACTCGGCGCTACGCGCCTCGTTGGCTATCTATCATCTCATATCCAACGCGCACTCATGGAATAATTGTTCAATATCACATGAGTCACTTGTATTTTCTGGTATACACACGAGCCCTTAGGTGAGTGTCTATACCAAGAAAATACAAGTGACGAGCACTTGGGATATTCCACGGTCATACCACGAGAAAGGGTTTGTATAACTATTTTATACCATGCCATAGAAAATACAGTGGCCGGAGGGGAAGGTTGAGTGTGATACTGTTGAACTGCACTGATCGATGGGAAGGTTCGTTGGAATACTGACGAATATACAACGGCGTTCCTGCATTCTGATTGGCTGTTTTTTCTATGGCATGGTATAAAGTGCAGTATTCATAAAGTGCAGTTATTTAACTTGCTAGATAGTTTGCAAGGCTCTCAAGTTGTGTCCAATAGTTACTCTGACTGGCTGTGTTCTCTATAGCATGGTACGATACGATTCGAGGACGAGGCGTCCACACTGCTGATACTGACAACAAGAACAACAAGAACAATGCTTTATTTTACTTTTAATACTTAATACACATTTACGTTACGTATAGTTAAACCCCATTGGCCAATAACGATGTTAGATGTCGTATCAACTAATTTTATTGTATAGCAACCACAAAGTTCTGTTGACTGTTAACTTGGAAATAATGACTTCATATGTGCATGTTCAACAGGCGGTTTAGATGACACCCTTAGTAGTATAATAACTTCATGCCAAGAAAACCAGATTCCAGTTGTGTTTGCACTAAAGCGTCAACTGTTGGGCAAAGTGCTGTTAAAAAAGGTTCCAGTCAGCATTGTTGGGATTTTCAACTATGATGGAGCACAAGTGAGTGTTGTAGAATAAAGCTCAGTCAAATGAGGTGGTTTGTATCTAGATTGCTTTTGTGGCCCCTCCTTTTGCCTCTCATTCTCAGTGTTTCAGCCGGAAAATTCTACTTGAGGGCCAAAGCCCTGAAGACTTGTTTTAGGGGCCAATTTATTAGGAAAGGGGCCAATAGATAATAATTGGTAAAAAATAGTCGCAAAATACAAATTTTCTGCTCGCAAGATACTAGTATATGAAGGCCCGGTACGAAGGACTCGTGCATGTCAAGAGAACATACAATACAAAGGCATACATGACGTAGTCAATGATCAAGGGTTTGCAATGCATTATAGGGAAATTTCAAACACGGTCAGCCATTTGTAAGTTTTCCGATGTGCGAGAATCAATGCTGCAAAGCAAAAAGGATGGATTGACTTCTTTTCTTATGTTGAGTGTTTTAAAAGCAAAGATCTTTCAATATGGTTTTCTAGAAGAACACAAGGTGTGCGTAAGTAACCGTTATTGATCCTCAACGTAGAGAAATGAAGTCGTGATTATGGCGACTAAACCAGAATTTTTGGTCGCCAAGGAAGAAATTTAAGTTGCATCGTAAATTGTTAGTTGCATTGGCGACCGATACTTTGCGACTGTTTCGGTAGCAATTTTGAGCCTTGGGATGGGTATTGAAATAGTATGCCCGAGTTAGCCAGCATGCAGCCTTGTAGAAGTAATGGGCTAAATTGGCCCTTGTTCCGTTTTTTTTTTTTTTGGAGCCGGGGCGGGGGGGGAGTGGGGGCTTCTGATTGCAACACGGGATTCCCGCAGTGGCGCGGTCTGTCGGAAACACTGATTCTTCAACATTCCCCCCGCCCCTCCCCCCCCCCCCCCCCCCCGAACTATTCAGTGGCACGTGCTATGAGACGGGAGTGCTACGTGTATGCTCAAGATGACAGCAAGTTCACGGTCCAGCAGGATGTTTTATGAGTACAACTGTTTTCCCTTTGATCTGTTTCTTTGCCAATGTGTTGTTGTTGTGCTTGTTTTTGACGTAGGATCATTTCAAAACACTCATTGAGTTGACACAGAAAACAAGACAGGCCTACACTGAAAAATGGACGGAAATAAGGGAGAGACTAGAGTTACAGCAAAAGGAAAATAAATCTATAGGTATGTCGGCTTTGCGTTCTGTAATCATGTGAGAAAATGCCAATGGTGTAGACGGTGTTCCCATCTGGGTGTAGTTTGGAGTATATTCAGGCTCTACACCTGGTTTTAATCTACAGAACTTCAGAAATCAATAGCTAGCTGTTTTTCCAGGCGATTGAGAATTTTAAACGATGCCCTTTGTCGGAGCGAATCGAATCCATTCGCTCCGACGAATACGCTCGAAACGTCAGTTTTCGACTGAATCTCTTTACGGTGGCCAATTTCCATCAACCCAGTTTGATAAAACCAAATTATCTTGTAATACTCCCCACCGACGCAGCACCACAGTTTCTTTAGAAACTTACCCCCTTTATGCGCGAGTCTATGGCTAATTGTCGTTACAAGCGTTCATCATGAAGGCATTACATGGATGCGAGTTTCACTAGTAATCTATATATTTACTGCAGTCGAACCTCTCTTTGCGACCACCTATCCTCAGCGACCAGTTTTCCAAAATACCAAAAGTTTTCAAATCAAGTCACTTTTCTGGAACCTCTTGTAAGCGATCACCTGAGCTTGACATTTTGGGTGGTCTCTCACGGGACGTTTGACTGTATGTATTTTTTTTTTCTCTATACTTTCAACGTGTGAGAGTTAACTTATTTTCAGTGAAGAGTACAACAGTGTGGGTTGGAAGGCTCTTGAAGAGCGAACCTTAGAACTTCGTGATGTTCTCAGTTTTCCTGCTAATATCGTAATCACAGAAGT
>JAHPZR010012132.1:42500-48055 GCA_019787425.1 Platygyra sinensis
AACAGTAACGTTTAAAACATGATTATCAACAGCTCACATACCTGGGTGCTCTTCAAAATTATTTATTTACGTTGTTGGTCCACAAATGAACGTTTGCTAAACTTAAGCGGCCTTCACACGGCAAACTAAAGTTGGCAAACTCGTGTTGGCACTGAAACTCAAGTTGATGTGTGTGAACGGCACAAAAAACAGTCGGCAAACAAGTTGGCAAACTGTTGGCGACAAATAGAACTTGCCTCTATTCTCGCCAACTTTTTCGCCAACTTTTTCTTGTTGGTCAACTCGTGTATGACGTGTGAACGGTTGGCCAACATGTGTTGGTAATTTTCAACCATTCAAAGCGAGCTCTATTCACGTGATTTATTTGTGTGACACTTCACAAAAGGGGGGATGCGAGTCAACACTTTTTAAATTTAATATCAAAGCGGTTCACAATTGTCCGGCTGTTCGGGACGTTTCATCCATAGCCTACAAAGATACTACAAACAAACAAAACAAACAAAACAAAACGAAGGAGCGCGCGGACAAACTTGGTTTTGTCCAAACCTTTCTAATTCTCCACCGCTTTCTGGATCTTCTCTTCTTATCTTCTGTTTCACTGTTGTACGTGATTGAAACTGCACTAAAAAGCGGCCATGTTGGAAATTGCCGTGTTTGTTATTTGCCACGAGTTTGCCGTGTGAAGGAACGAGTTTGCCAACTTTCTGAAGTTTTCCAACACGAGTTTGCCAACTTAAGTTTGCCGTGTGAAGGCAGCTTTACAAGGTGTTTTTCAATTTAAAGCGGTACCTCCTAACGTGTGAAAGAAATAACACAATGTAATGCATTATTTTTTGTAGATGGCATAGTTTTAACAAATATTCGTACTCAGATTTGTAACAATACTAAGGAAAACGAAGAACTAGCCATCTGTGTTGATGCACCACTTTTAGTTATATACTCGACATACGTTATTTACAAGACTATATCCTATTTCGCTGTGATAACAGCAAACTTTTAGGAGCGTTACAATTAACATAAAAGCAGTCCTTCAGATTTGGATGCTAAGCAAACTTCAGGAAATTGATGATTTAACATCCCGAGAATAAGCTTTAAGCTCAACTCACGGCTAAGTTGTAGCATGTACTCTTTATAAGAGGACTTCGGCCCTTCTTTTTCAGCTAGAAAGACGTCAGAGAAAGGCAGAAAATATGGCTTCAAACAACGCTCGTCAGCAAACTGCAAAAGACACTTGTACACCTTTGCAGCGACTTCAGAAATCTTCAGACCTGAATCGCACTTCGAACCATGCCGCATTTCTTGCAGAACATAAAATATGCAGTTCTTCAACATGTAGCTCTTTATCAATCCAGATGGTTTGACTGGGCTAGGTGTTTGTTCTTGGAATTTTTTCTGTTTTAAATAACTTCTCGTTGGTAGCTCGTTAATCTCAATTTCTGGACACATCTCTTTAGTTTTAACTATCTTCGCCAGGGCGTAAGCGTGACGAAATGTTTCTGGCAAGGATTTCATGAGAGCTATCTCGGCAGGCGTAGCCGAGATACGCAACATTCTTCGTTTAGGAAAGTCGCTTTCGCCCCCGAAAACGTTGCACGTGTGACTTACGCTGTCGTTGAGTAGATGTCGCTTTCTGTCGAAGTCTTGTGTTCTTGTCTGGAGCATCAGGAAGCATCCTGCGGCAAAGATTCTTTCATTCATGAGAGGGATTTCTTTGACATCGATGTTAGGGGGCCACCATCCTCTTTTGTAGACCGCCGGTACCAGATCTATGCTTACTTTCAATTGCTTGAATGTCGATCCCATCCAATACACACTAAAGTTGAACACCGGTTTCCCCTGAAGCACCACCATCTTGTCCTCGAAATTGTAGTATAAATTTCCAGTTGTCCACATCTCGGTTTCATTCAGAGCTCGTTTGGCGTATTTGAAAAATAGTTGCAAGAATGGCAACGCTAAAAAGTATCCGTCCACGTCTGAAAACGGCAAATACTCCTCTGACAAGGGAGTTTCTGTGAATCTAAGACAAGCATAACCAGTTTCCCGACATTCTTCTGTCATGAATATTTCAGTCTTGTCGTTCAGTTTGTCAAGACAAAGAACAAAGTCAAATTCATCTGGCCTTCCAACTTTTGTGCCTTCAGCATTGCTTCCGGTTGGAAAAACTGACATTTCAAATCTGGAATCATACGCAGCTATTTGAACACACAGGGACTCGACCAGGGCATTAACTGCTGACACAACTGCTTCTGCCTCTTCAGCAGCTTCTAGCGGTCTGAGGTAAAACGTCGTCATTAAATGATCAAGAAATCCATCTAAGTTCTCTTGCAAGCCAAGTACTGTCTGTACAGCTTGTACAGACTTAATACTGGAAGAAGGTATCGAGGTTGGCATGTTCACCAGGATCTGCACAAATTCTTCATTTTTGGGGGTCTCTGAAGCATTCTGGTCACCTGCATCTAGAATCTTCTGGCTCTGCAAACTGCAATGTCGCCTAGCAGTATCCAGTGGCTTGTCTCCTAATTCATCCAGTGCGTTTTGATCAGCTCCAAAACTCCGCAACAATTCTACTTGCTCCGGATAATTGTGATAAGCGGCAAAGTGAAGAGGAGTGGAGCCATGCACATCTCTTCCATTGACATCTCCTTTGCCTTCCACCACGAGCTTTCTGAGAAGATCTGGTAAGGGCCTATGCTTCATTACAGAAACTAACGGACTGCGACCCCATCTGTCCCTTGTGTTGAAATCCATCCCATGCTTCATGAAAACGTCGAAAACGTCTCTAAGAAACAAAACAAATCCAGGAGATTCTCTGTAGACATTCTCAGCAGTGATGTCGGCACCGCCTTCCATAAGCAAATCAATTATTCCGGAATAAAACATACCAGCCGACACCCCCGCTATCCTATGAAGTGCTGTATTCCCGAGATTGTCGACTGTGTTTACGGAGACTCCGTAAGACAATATCTTCTTGATAAATTCTTCCGAAACATTTGCATCATCTATCATGTTAGTCCAAGGGGTTCTACCCAGAACATTTTTATCATCCAACAATTCTCTCACGATTGGTAAGTTCGCCTCTGCAACTTCAACTAATAAATCCGAAACTTCTTCAAAAATTTCCGATGCAGCATAGACATGCAAGAAGTTTTCACCCATTTGGTTTTTCGCTTTCAAATCAATTTGTGGAAAATTTCGAAGAATATATTTTAACAACGGAGAATTGTTATCCCTAGTGGAAGCCAGATGCAGGATGGTTTGTCCACATTTGGTCTGAGAGTTGATCTTCGTTCCAGCTTTTACAAGGACGTGAATAGCTTGCTTCAAACCGGGAGATACTTCCTCTTCCTCGTCTGTGTCTCCAAAGAACTTCAAACTTGGATTCTCATCTGAGCAGATCAAACAATGCAGAGCATTGTATCCATTCAGATCTACGATGTTCACATCAACACTCGCCACCGCTGTTAACCTTTGTAAGTTATCAAAACAATCTGCGATAGCGGCATAGTGAAGAGGTGTCTGTCCCCATTTATTTTGACAGTTGACATCTCCTCCTTTTAACAACAACATTTCAATGAGCTGGACGCCCCCATCTGATTTGTTCCTAGCTGCTAAGTGAAGAGGCGTTTCACCTTTAGCATTCACTTCGTTAACTTCCACAATCTGCGATTCCAGCAAAACTGCATCGCCATCACCCCGCAACACTGCACAGTGAAGACTATTATTACCAGTCCACTGACGGTCTCTGACAAGTTCTCCTCGCTCTGGTGTTCTGCTGATCATCCACTGATGCCTAAGCGTATGTTGCATCTCGGGCTGGACGTTCCTTGCCATAGTGGTTCAACTGCAAAACTGAACAAATTCCCCCGCTAACTTAGAGACTGTAAAGGTCAATGATGAGCTTCACTGTCACTGATAACCATGTCACATGACCCAATATATCATACCCAAAATAGGATATACTACTCAGAGGTTTTAGACTACTGAACAGGCGAATTACTGGAGCAGACCGTGCTGCGAAGCGCTCTCTGCCCCTCTAATCTGTTCTGCAGGCTACAGAGGTCCAGGGGTTTTTCTGCAACAGAACAGAAGAGAAGACTAACAAAAAGAGGAGAGGAGAAAACGTCTGAGGCCAGCGTGGGATATATCTTGTTTCCCAGGATATCCCCAGGGCGATTTTCTTTCATAAAAAAGAAACATTCCAATAATTTTGGTTCTTTGTCCAGCATAACACTGTCCCCCACCCCACCCCCTTGGGGTGAAGGTATCCACAAAATTCCAACCAACACCCTTTTTTATTCTATTTTTTGATTAAAAAGCTTCATTTACCTTCCATAGAAGTGGTACCATATCACATACCTACAGTATGATCTTATCTACTCTCATATTTCATAAAAATGTTCCCACACAAAAAGGAATCCAGCCCACCAATATTGCCTACCCTAAGAAAAATCCGCCAACGGTGGAGTTCAAACCCCTCGCACCTGGCGTTTGTCGACCTTTGTGTGCTAACCTGGTACCATAGATAGTTTACAAGTGTCTTGTGCTGTGAGTGGACCGCAGCTTCTCACTCCCCTTGGAAGCCTTTTGGTCTCTACTCCCCAGGCCTCTATCCGAGTTAATTCCAAGATGGCGCTCGCAAAATACGCCTTGTGTATTTTGCAGGAAACGGAGACCGGGCGTTTCAATACACCATGAATGACCGGCTTGTAAATGATTCCGTGGATTTTATGAAACAGAGCCAAGGGACAAGGACTCATTTTACCAACAAGTTTAATTGGGAGCCTTGTTTCCTCCCTTCGGCCTTCGAGACCAGTTTTCAGTTTTCGCACCGATTTAAAGGAAACAGAGTTTACTGAACAGGCGTGGCCGCAGTACTAAAAGATTGAGCGTATTACAGCTTATTATCAGATCAGCTCTTCAACATCGATCCAACATCTATCTGCACGTGTTTCTTCTTCCACATTTCCCAATTCCAACCATCTTTGAAATTCAGACTAATCCAGTGAGGAATAAAACTCGATACATTGTTGACAAGCGGTGGTCAGATTACAATTTGAGAAATTTTAAACAGAAAGCCATACACGCTGCAGTAATTAGAACGGAGACTTACCTAAAGTTTTAATAGCAGAAAACTGGATCTTTGAGTCACTTCATGCATTAAGCGTCCGACGACGTATCCTAGGCTAGACATGTATTGGATCTTCATCGACACCTGTCCGGAACTTCTTTATATCTCTCAAGGAGCGAAGCCTTGGCACGAGAATCGAAGGGCTTCTTATTCGAATTAATTCGAGTTTTTTTTTTGATTGGCTGTTTGAAAGGCACAGAACTCTTGAGGGCGGAAGCCAAAATGTTCGCCGCCGGATTGACTGGCACGAAAGATATGAACAGCTGAGACCAGCGGCGTTTACAATGCCCGGGGTGGCTGCTTACCCAAAGTTTAATTACGGGGAGGCTCCGCTCCGAGGTTTCAACCCTTTAAACCCTTTCATATTACCATATTTTGGGCAGAAAAGGTACCCCCCTTTTTATATACCTTTGCTTGAAAAAAGGTT
>JAHPZR010012133.1:0-10068 GCA_019787425.1 Platygyra sinensis
GGGTGTTAAAATGGAGGTTTTTGTCCTACACAGGGTGGAGTTTTAGCGTATTTTTGTCCTAAACAGGGTCAGGATTTCAAACCCTCGGCGGCACCCCTGTACCCAAACATTGGGTACAGGGCCAAATCAATACCCTATTTATGACCAAAATGGCTGAAAAACCTTACCCTTTAGGGTTGCACATACCAGCCTATAATTAGCCCATATAAAAGATTACAGTACCCCAGGCTTGAATTCAGTTTTAACAGGCTTAGCATCATCCTTTATAATCACTGAAATCCCTTTTGCTTTGATTATTTTATAGACTGCAATATGCATAATAAAAAACAATATCATGTTGGCTGTCCAGGTTATAAAAGAACATTCTCTCCTCTCTTAGGTTGAAAGTGGAAAATCAATGACAAGAACTTTCAAAGACTTGCTAAAGAAAGAAGGTCCAAAGTCCTTAACAAAAGGAATGCTTGCTAGCATAGTGTCTTGGGTTCCCTCAAGTGTCATTATGATAGCTTCATATGAAACAGTGAAGAAACTCAGCTTAAAGGAGGAGGCTATTGACTTGTTCCTATAACAGGCAACATTCTCTCTATGAGCAGATCCAGGGTGCAAGGTTACTGGGGTTGCATTGCCCTTTTGAAGAAATTGTAAATAAATCTACTAATGTGTTCCAATTGTTTTCAAACTGGACCTGTGTATTCTGGCACTCATTTTTTCAACCCTGATTTCTACAACTAATGTCATTGGATCTAAGTAGTCCCAGTACTTCTAGACTATCTGGCAACACACTGCAAATCCAGGAAATAGAAATATATGAGTAGTTCGTGTGAACAAGTAAATGCCATCAAATTAAATTTTGTTTATTGCTAATTTTAAGATGTTATCTCCCTGTGGGTTAAAACTGAGACCTAAGTTGTTATACTCAACAACAGAGTTTGTCAGACTTTGCAGAATTAACTCCTGTAATTATTTATTGATGCATCCAAAGACACTGGGTGTGTTCTTAAAGCTAGAAGCCACTTAATTTTTATCATTATCAAAACGAAATCAACAAAAGCCAAGGCTGCTGCCTAACAGAAGCCCAGCAGCCTGGGGCACCCAAGAAAGTCCTTTGGGCGCCTAAATTTTTGCAGCAGCTCCCAAAACATAACTTGTTGGGCTCCTTGAAATATTGTTAGGCAACAGCCTTGAAAGCCCTTCACAAATTATGTTTACGGTAACTTAGCATTGGTCTGAACTAGGGATCCAATTATAACGCAGGTCTGAAAAAGAATTTTGATGTAAGGTTCAGGTCATAAAGAGGGTTTCAAAGTTTTGGTCAGGTTATAATAGGGTAGGGAATATCACAGATTTCGGTCATAAATAGGGTATGGGTTTTGGGAAACGGGCCACACACCCCCACCAAGTTTTTCTGGGAGTACCCCATCTCCCACCGGGCATTTCAAAACATCACAAATTGATCTTTACCTAAAACCACATTTACCTTGTGTCAAGGTCCTGCCCAGGGATAGCGAAGTGCTTTATGAATTAGGCCAAGGGCTTACAAGCGAGCACCAGGGGTGCTAACTTGTAGTGTGTCTGGAGATTACTGCTTGAAATTGGCGAGGGTGGGGTCTAAAGCTGCCTCAGCTGCCACCTTAGGGGACAGAAGACTTGGGGAATGAGAATGGTCCCACATGAAAGCAGTTCTTTGGCTTTATGCGTACAAAGAGGGGCTGTTGCAGCAATGGGAGAGAGCCTGGAAATGAGGTATAAGCCGCCTAACCAGGTTTAGCTTATGCTAGACTCTCAACACCTTAAATATATTGCAAAAAGCAAAAAGTCCATAATGTAGTGAGCACTCTTTACTGGTAGAGTACTTTCCATTTGATAAGAAAAGTCCTGTTTGAATTTCTGGAAAATGTCTAGTGACAAATGAAGCAGCATTTTCTGCAATTTCCAGAAAAGAGGACAGGATATACAAAATGTTTTTCCGAGGAATTTCCAGTCTATTTGACTTTTCTCCTGGAATTTTTGGTTGAATGGTTTGCTTTTCAGAAATTCAACAATTT
Source organism: Platygyra sinensis (assembly GCA_019787425.1). Classification (NCBI taxonomy): domain Eukaryota; kingdom Metazoa; phylum Cnidaria; class Anthozoa; order Scleractinia; family Merulinidae; genus Platygyra; species Platygyra sinensis. The sequence continues at coordinate 2,046 of JAHPZR010012133.1, forward strand.
TTTGCTCCCCACCCCAATACCCACTTAGGGTTATGGTTAAATGATGATAACCCCCTCCCCCTTCTTGCTCACCCCTCCCCACTTCTCCCCAGTTTTGCTCATCCCAGGTGTGCTCCTTCAATCGCATGCTTTTTCCCTCGCTTGTTCGATCTCTGCCTGGGAAAGGAAAGGAAACAGCTGCTACGCAGGCTACTGGCTTCTCTGGAAGCTTTCGCAGGAAATTTCCTTACCATTTTATTGTCCCTGTTTCAAAATTTTCAGAGGCAGGGGAAGGGATCTGGGAATGAATCCCTACCCAGTCCCCTAGTCTACAGCTGGCTGTACATTCTCATCCCCATAGCCCTTTTCTCGTCTCTTAGCCAGCGGAGCCTTGGCACGAGAATCGAAGGGCTCTGGAGACAGGATTTTCAAGTCCTAGATTCTAGGACTTCCGGTCTTCATGTATGCAGTTGTGATGTTTCTATATACTGTATGGGATTGAAAATGGCGGCCTTCGAGGCAGGATTCGAGGAATCTTTATTTCAGGCCTTAAATTAATGGTATCAATTTGGCGAATGTTTCCGTCAGAAAGAGGTGATAAGGAACACTGAGGGGGATTTTTGATTTGATGTTGATCGCCCTCAACGAAAAAGACATACGACCACTCTACTTTTCCGTTTCACTATTTTTCGCCTCACCGTAGAGTGCTGACTTGATGACAGTGATTCTCCAACATGTTGCGAGCCACAAATTCTTTTCACCCAAGACCCTACTACAATCCACAATTCTGCAACGAAGGTGTTAAAAACTCAAAATTTCAGGTTGTTTGCTGCTTCTCTCATCGAAAATATTAACCATAAAAAGCCGTTTGTTACAACAGCAACAAGTGTTGATCCCTGACAGGTGCTGAGCCATGGAAAATTGTGAGAATCTTCTCCCAAATCCTCCATGGTTGTGACTAGAATGGGTACTCCAAAAATTATGGTGAGACACTTAAACTTGTGTACATAAAGTACCAACCAATCTTAGTAAAGTCTTAATTATTGTGTAACCAGAATTTATGAAAGCTAACCATTTCTTAGACCTAATCACTAGAGATCAGTGCCTGACCCAGCAGTTATTCTCTGCCTAAATAGGGTGTCGTTTATCTGCTTGTACCTGTTTATGTGTCACGCAGTGTCTCACCATATTTTGAAGTATCCATTCTAGCTATAACCAATCCTCCATGTCCTCCATTATTACATTGTAACCCGGGGGGGTACTCCCTATAATGGCCTATACGGGGAGGCTCTGCCCGAAAGGGGTACCTTTTTCAAGCTTCAGGTATATGAAAGGGTACGGTTTTCACAAGTTGAGATATATAAAAGGGTAGGGAAATCGGTCATTTAGGTATTTAAAAGGGCCTTTAATTTAATTAATATCTTTCGAATAGACACCCTTTATGGCTGTATCAGTTTATTTATTAAGCACTACATGAAAATGAGAACAAGACTTCCTAAAGAAGCTATGTGAAAGGGGCACCTTTTTTCAATAAAAGGTATATAAAAGGGGGAGGGGGTTATCATCATTTAACCATAACCCTAAGTGGGTATTGGGGGTGGGGAGCAAAAAATTGTTGAATTTCTGAAAAGCAAACCATTCAACCAAAAATTCCAGGAGAAAAGTCAAATAGACTGGAAATTCCTCGGAAAAACATTTTGTATATCCTGTCCTCTTTTCTGGAAATTGCAGAAAATGCTGCTTCATTTGTCACTAGACATTTTCCAGAAATTCAAACAGGACTTTTCTTATCAAATGGAAAGTACTCTACCAGTAAAGAGTGCTCACTACATTATGGACTTTTTGCTTTTTGCAATATATTTAAGGTGTTGAGAGTCTAGCATAAGCTAAACCTGGTTAGGCGGCTTATACCTCATTTCCAGGCTCTCTCCCATTGCTGCAACAGCCCCCTCTTTGTACGCATAAAGCCAAAGAACTGCTTTCATGTGGGACCATTCTCATTCCCCAAGTCTTCTGTCCCCTAAGGTGGCAGCTGAGGCAGCTTTAGACCCCACCCTCGCCAATTTCAAGCAGTAATCTCCAGACACACTACAAGTTAGCACCCCTGGTGCTCGCTTGTAAGCCCTTGGCCTAATTCATAAAGCACTTCGCTATCCCTGGGCAGGACCTTGACACAAGGTAAATGTGGTTTTAGGTAAAGATCAATTTGTGATGTTTTTGAAATGCCCGGTGGGAGATGGGGTACTCCCAGAAAAACTTGGTGGGGGTGTGTGGCCCGTTTCCCAAAACCCATACCCTATTTATGACCGAAATCTGTGATATTCCCTACCCTATTTATAACCTGACCAAAACTTTGAAACCCTCTTTTTGTCCTACACAGGTGGAGTTTTAGCGTATTTTTGTCCTAAACAGGGTCAGGATTTCAAACCCTCGGCGGCACCCCTGTACCCAAACATTGGGTACAGGGCCAAATCAATACCCTATTTATGACCAAAATGGCTGAAAAACCTTACCCTTTAGGGTTGCACATACCAGCCTATAATTAGCCCATATAAAAGATTACAGTACCCCAGGCTTGAATTCAGTTTTAACAGGCTTAGCATCATCCTTTATAATCACTGAAATCCCTTTTGCTTTGATTATTTTATAGACTGCAATATGCATAATAAAAAACAATATCATGTTGGCTGTCCAGGTTTATAAAGAACATTCTCTCCTCTCTTAGGTTGAAAGTGGAAAATCAATGACAAGAACTTTCAAAGACTTGCTAAAGAAAGAAGGTCCAAAGTCCTTAACAAAAGGAATGCTTGCTAGCATAGTGTCTTGGGTTCCCTCAAGTGTCATTATGATAGCTTCATATGAAACAGTGAAGAAACTCAGCTTAAAGGAGGAGGCTATTGACTTGTTCCTATAACAGGCAACATTCTCTCTATGAGCAGATCCAGGGTGCAAGGTTACTGGGGTTGCATTGCCCCTTTTGAAGAAATTGTAAATAAATCTACTAATGTGTTCCAATTGTTTTCAAACTGGACCTGTGTATTCTGGCACTCATTTTTTCAACCCTGATTTCTACAACTAATGTCATTGGATCTAAGTAGTCCCAGTACTTCTAGACTATCTGGCAACACACTGCAAATCCAGGAAATAGAAATATATGAGTAGTTCGTGTGAACAAGTAAATGCCATCAAATTAAATTTTGTTTATTGCTAATTTTAAGATGTTATCTCCCTGTGGGTTAAAACTGAGACCTAAGTTGTTATACTCAACAACAGAGTTTGTCAGACTTTGCAGAATTAACTCCTGTAATTATTTATTGATGCATCCAAAGACACTGGGTGTGTTCTTAAAGCTAGAAGCCACTTAATTTTTATCATTATCAAAACGAAAATCAACAAAAGCCAAGGCTGCTGCCTAACAGAAGCCCAGCAGCCTGGGGCACCCAAGAAAGTCCTTTGGGCGCCTAAATTTTTGCAGCAGCTCCCAAAACATAACTTGTTGGGCTCCTTGAAATATTGTTAGGCAACAGCCTTGAAAGCCCTTCACAAATTATGTTTACGGTAACTTAGCATTGGTCTGAACTAGGGATCCAATTATAACGCAGGTCTGAAAAAGAATTTTGATGTAAGGTTCAGGTCATAAAGAGGGTTTCAAAGTTTTGGTCAGGTTATAAATAGGGTAGGGAATATCACAGATTTCGGTCATAAATAGGGTATGGGTTTTGGGAAACGGGCCACACACCCCCACCAAGTTTTTCTGGGAGTACCCCATCTCCCACCGGGCATTTCAAAAACATCACAAATTGATCTTTACCTAAAACCACATTTACCTTGTGTCAAGGTCCTGCCCAGGGATAGCGAAGTGCTTTATGAATTAGGCCAAGGGCTTACAAGCGAGCACCAGGGGTGCTAACTTGTAGTGTGTCTGGAGATTACTGCTTGAAATTGGCGAGGGTGGGGTCTAAAGCTGCCTCAGCTGCCACCTTAGGGGACAGAAGACTTGGGGAATGAGAATGGTCCCACATGAAAGCAGTTCTTTGGCTTTATGCGTACAAAGAGGGGGCTGTTGCAGCAATGGGAGAGAGCCTGGAAATGAGGTATAAGCCGCCTAACCAGGTTTAGCTTATGCTAGACTCTCAACACCTTAAATATATTGCAAAAAGCAAAAAGTCCATAATGTAGTGAGCACTCTTTACTGGTAGAGTACTTTCCATTTGATAAGAAAAGTCCTGTTTGAATTTCTGGAAAATGTCTAGTGACAAATGAAGCAGCATTTTCTGCAATTTCCAGAAAAGAGGACAGGATATACAAAATGTTTTTCCGAGGAATTTCCAGTCTATTTGACTTTTCTCCTGGAATTTTTGGTTGAATGGTTTGCTTTTCAGAAATTCAACAATTTTTTGCTCCCCACCCCCAATACCCACTTAGGGTTATGGTTAAATGATGATAACCCCCTCCCCCTTTTATATACCTTTTATTGAAAAAAGGTGCCCCTTTCACATAGCTTCTTTAGGAAGTCTTGTTCTCATTTTCATGTAGTGCTTAATAAATAAACTGATACAGCCATAAAGGGTGTCTATTCGAAAGATATTAATTAAATTAAAGGCCCTTTTAAATACCTAAATGACCGATTTCCCTACCCTTTTATATATCTCAACTTGTGAAAACCGTACCCTTTCATATACCTGAAGCTTGAAAAAGGTACCCCTTTCGGGCAGAGCCTCCCCGTATAGGCCATTATAGGGAGTACCCCCCCGGGTTACAATGTAATAATGGAGGACATGGAGGATTGGTTATAGCTAGAATGGATACTTCAAAATATGGTGAGACACTGCGTGACACATAAACAGGTACAAGCAGATAAACGACACCCTATTTAGGCAGAGAATAACTGCTGGGTCAGGCACTGATCTCTAGTGATTAGGTCTAAGAAATGGTTAGCTTTCATAAATTCTGGTTACACAATAATTAAGACTTTACTAAGATTGGTTGGTACTTTATGTACACAAGTTTAAGTGTCTCACCATAATTTTTGGAGTACCCATTCTAGTCACAACCATGGAGGATTTGGGAGAAGATTCTCACAATTTTCCATGGCTCAGCACCTGTCAGGGATCAACACTTGTTGCTGTTGTAACAAACGGCTTTTTATGGTTAATATTTTCGATGAGAGAAGCAGCAAACAACCTGAAATTTTGAGTTTTTAACACCTTCGTTGCAGGAATTGTGGATTGTAGTAGGGTCTTGGGTGAAAAGAATTTGTGGCTCGCAACATGTTGGAGAATCACTGTCATCAAGTCAGCACTCTACGGTGAGGCGAAAAATAGTGAAACGGAAAAGTAGAGTGGTCGTATGTCTTTTTCGTTGAGGGCGATCAACATCAAATCAAAAATCCCCCTCAGTGTTCCTTATCACCTCTTTCTGACGGAAACATTCGCCAAATTGATACCATTAATTTAAGGCCTGAAATAAAGATTCCTCGAATCCTGCCTCGAAGGCCGCCATTTTCAATCCCATACAGTATATAGAAACATCACAACTGCATACATGAAGACCGGAAGTCCTAGAATCTAGGACTTGAAAATCCTGTCTCCAGAGCCCTTCGATTCTCGTGCCAAGGCTCCGCTGGCTAAGAGACGAGAAAAGGGCTATGGGGATGAGAATGTACAGCCAGCTGTAGACTAGGGGACTGGGTAGGGATTCATTCCCAGATCCCTTCCCCTGCCTCTGAAAATTTTGAAACAGGGACAATAAAATGGTAAGGAAATTTCCTGCGAAAGCTTCCAGAGAAGCCAGTAGCCTGCGTAGCAGCTGTTTCCTTTCCTTTCCCAGGCAGAGATCGAACAAGCGAGGGAAAAAGCATGCGATTGAAGGAGCACACCTGGGATGAGCAAAACTGGGGAGAAGTGGGGAGGGGTGAGCAAGAAGGGGGAGGGGGTTATCATCATTTAACCATAACCCTAAGTGGTATTGGGGGTGGGGAGCAAAAAATTGTTGAATTTCTGAAAAGCAAACCATTCAACCAAAAATTCCAGGAGAAAAGTCAAATAGACTGGAAATTCCTCGAAAAACATTTTGTATATCCTGTCCTCTTTTCTGGAAATTGCAGAAAATGCTGCTTCATTTGTCACTAGACATTTTCCAGAAATTCAAACAGGACTTTTCTTATCAAATGGAAAGTACTCTACCAGTAAAGAGTGCTCACTACATTATGGACTTTTTGCTTTTTGCAATATATTTAAGGTGTTGAGAGTCTAGCATAAGCTAAACCTGGTTAGGCGGCTTATACCTCATTTCCAGGCTCTCTCCCATTGCTGCAACAGCCCCCTCTTTGTACGCATAAAGCCAAAGAACTGCTTTCATGTGGGACCATTCTCATTCCCCAAGTCTTCTGTCCCCTAAGGTGGCAGCTGAGGCAGCTTTAGACCCCACCCTCGCCAATTTCAAGCAGTAATCTCCAGACACACTACAAGTTAGCACCCCTGGTGCTCGCTTGTAAGCCCTTGGCCTAATTCATAAAGCACTTCGCTATCCCTGGGCAGGACCTTGACACAAGGTAAATGTGGTTTTAGGTAAAGATCAATTTGTGATGTTTTTGAAATGCCCGGTGGGAGATGGGGTACTCCCAGAAAAACTTGGTGGGGGTGTGTGGCCCGTTTCCCAAAACCCATACCCTATTTATGACCGAAATCTGTGATATTCCCTACCCTATTTATAACCTGACCAAAACTTTGAAACCCTCTTTATGACCTGAACCTTACATCAAAATTCTTTTTCAGACCTGCGTTATAATTGGATCCCTAGTTCAGACCAATGCTAAGTTACCGTAAACATAATTTGTGAAGGGCTTTCAAGGCTGTTGCCTAACAATATTTCAAGGAGCCCAACAAGTTATGTTTTGGGAGCTGCTGCAAAAATTTAGGCGCCCAAAGGACTTTCTTGGGTGCCCCAGGCTGCTGGGCTTCTGTTAGGCAGCAGCCTTGGCTTTTGTTGATTTTCGTTTTGATAATGATAAAAATTAAGTGGCTTCTAGCTTTAAGAACACACCCAGTGTCTTTGGATGCATCAATAAATAATTACAGGAGTTAATTCTGCAAAGTCTGACAAACTCTGTTGTTGAGTATAACAACTTAGGTCTCAGTTTTAACCCACAGGGAGATAACATCTTAAAATTAGCAATAAACAAAATTTAATTTGATGGCATTTACTTGTTCACACGAACTACTCATATATTTCTATTTCCTGGATTTGCAGTGTGTTGCCAGATAGTCTAGAAGTACTGGGACTACTTAGATCCAATGACATTAGTTGTAGAAATCAGGGTTGAAAAAATGAGTGCCAGAATACACAGGTCCAGTTTGAAAACAATTGGAACACATTAGTAGATTTATTTACAATTTCTTCAAAAGGGGCAATGCAACCCCAGTAACCTTGCACCCTGGATCTGCTCATAGAGAGAATGTTGCCTGTTATAGGAACAAGTCAATAGCCTCCTCCTTTAAGCTGAGTTTCTTCACTGTTTCATATGAAGCTATCATAATGACACTTGAGGGAACCCAAGACACTATGCTAGCAAGCATTCCTTTTGTTAAGGACTTTGGACCTTCTTTCTTTAGCAAGTCTTTGAAAGTTCTTGTCATTGATTTTCCACTTTCAACCTAAGAGAGGAGAGAATGTTCTTTTATAACCTGGACAGCCAACATGATATTGTTTTTTATTATGCATATTGCAGTCTATAAAATAATCAAAGCAAAAGGGATTTCAGTGATTATAAAGGATGATGCTAAGCCTGTTAAAACTGAATTCAAGCCTGGGGTACTGTAATCTTTTATATGGGCTAATTATAGGCTGGTATGTGCAACCCTAAAGGGTAAGGTTTTTCAGCCATTTTGGTCATAAATAGGGTATTGATTTGGCCCTGTACCCAATGTTTGGGTACAGGGGTGCCGCCGAGGGTTTGAAATCCTGACCCTGTTTAGGACAAAAATACGCTAAAACTCCACCCTGTGTAGGACAAAAACCTCCATTTTAACACCCTGTTTAGGAC
>JAHPZR010012134.1:10000-12500 GCA_019787425.1 Platygyra sinensis
AGTGTGATAATGAAGTTTAAGAGTGATGAATACCGGTATATCTGGAAGACTGTATAGTAAAGACCGTGAATTTTGAAAAGAAACGTTGGCTTCACACTGTCGTCGCGGTCTGTTTGTTTGGTGAAAAAAATTTCAGCCTCAGATTGTTCTTAAATTGTTCTTATTTTTCGAGCGATTTCAGCCTCAATGTTCTTATTAAGTTTTGTTCTGAAATAATAAAGCTGACCAGTTGAGGCTATGCACACTGAATTCATAACTTTTTTGTCTGTCAAACAAACATTTCATTTGGCAATGAGACCATTCAGCAGGACGTTTAACTTACATTGTTATGTTAGCATGGTAGAAGCTCAACATTAACATATGATCTTATACCTGGAGTCTTGTTTTAACAATATCAAAGGGATTTCCAATGACTGCTGCATTTAATCCTGAAAATCCACCAGCCACACTCTGAATCAACAGACGAGAGGTGCCTTGTGGGGCGTAATCTCCAATCACGTCCAAGTACAGACCATACGAGCCCCACCACACAGCGCTCCACAATGCTCCTGTCAACAAAGAGGCGACAAATCCTCGGTAAAACCCACCCAATCCGTGGTCTCTAAAAACGTCAGTAGAGATATGAAAAGCTCCTTTGAGTTTTTGTGCTCTTCTCTCCCTGTCCTTGAATCATAAGTTTTTGAGAAATCACCTCGATCGGATTCCCTAAAAACTGTTCCATTACGGCAGCAACTCCACCAGCAACAAACCCCCGAGAGCCATCACCGAGGAATGACAACTGCGAACGCGAAACCTCATAGCTTGTCACGTAAAAATGTCCAGTTAAAATACTTAACTGGCTAACCACAAACCCTTTGTAGAGCCCTCTAATTCCTTCAGATTTGACGGTCTTAAACACAGCATCGAAGGTTCCTTTGTACAATGCATTCGCACGCTGAACTTGAAGTCTAGTTTTGATCACATCTGCTGGATATAAAATGGCATTCACACCAAGGAAGAAAGCACTACCGATGGTGTAGTATTTGACCTTATTGATATGCTGCCATTCTATTTGTTTCACCTCCTCTGGCATCGAGGTGAGAGGTTGGTGTAACTGCGCGCCCGCGCGCCAAAACAGAATTGATGTTGCGCTAATTAATTAAGTACGCATCACATAATGTTACGTCAAAATAGTCACGCTAATTGCAAGAAGTTGTACTTGATTGGCCATCTTTCAACGGAATGCTGTTTTTGCTTTTGAATTTTGTGAGACAATCTTTTTTTTATGCCCAAGCCTTCATAAAATGTGAATTACGTGACTTATCTCAGGGCTTCATACGGCTATGATCACTGAAGTGTGAAGTCACGTTATTTTCCGTTCTGAATTGATGTACACTCTTTTTTTTTAATAAGAACAAACTTAATAAGAACATTGAGGCTGAAATCGCTCGAAAAATAAGAACAATTTAAGAACAATCTGAGGCTGAAATTTTTTTCACCAAACAAACAGACCGCGACGACAGTGTGAAGCCAACGTTTCTTTTCAAAATTCACGGTCTTTACTATACAGTCTTCCAGATATACCGGTATTCATCACTCTTAAACTTCATTATCACACTTTTCGTGTGTAAACAGTAACGGATTACATGTATGAGTATAAACACTGAACACTACATGTACTGATAAGTACAGGTTCTTTGTCCATCACTGTACGATGCATGTGAAAGGTATGGTTTAGGTACCCTGCAGGTCAGGGTCCCTACAGTGAAGAACTGTACAGTACGGTATAACCACATTTGCCATTAGAGAACACAGAATTTTAAGAACAAAATAGGAACATTTTGAGGCTGAAATGGCCGAAAAAATAAGAACATTGAGCCTGAGCTAAATTTTACTGGTTCTCAATAAAAAAAAAGAGTGTATATCCTTTACGGTACGAAACTCCGAAAACTTTAAATTGCAAAATGAGAGCTATCATTATTTTACTCCACATTGGGAAGGCTTCTACCATAAAACATTAGAGGAGCCAATAGGACTAGGTTTTAAGTTTTCCACCTTATTGTTCAGAGGACTTATGTGTTGAATTATAGTCAGGAGGGTTGGATTATTAAGAGACCCCTCAAATAGACCTTGATTTTATATTTATTTCATCAGTTCTTTTATTGAAGTTGAAAATAGTTTTAGTTTATTTGTCATAAGACCAATCTGGGAAATAACTTTTGATTGTTTTCAGTAAATCCATATTTTTTTGGCTTGACTACCATGACTGAACATTCTCTCATGTTCTCTATGTTCAACTTTGCATCGTTATTCTGAGGGGAAGTTGATTACTGTAAAGGCCTGGTTTAACTAAGAAACATTGTTACCTGGGCAAATGTTTCCCGGTTTAGCTACACGTCAAACGTGTCATGGGAGTAAATTTTGCTACTTGGAAACAAAAAATGTTTATTTTGCCTTCTCGGAAACAAATTTTGCATCCGAAACATGTTTCCCAGTTTAGCCATCACGAAAACAATGTTGA
>JAHPZR010012136.1:0-35000 GCA_019787425.1 Platygyra sinensis
CTAGCGCTTGTGCATAAGAAAGGGATTATATAATAGGTAGTCCAATCATTAACCGAGGAAGGAAGAAGGCTATTCCACTTACGTTGCACCTTAGCTGGCTGTAAAGCAATAGACTTTCGCAAAAAGTCATAAGTAAAACTGGTCACCCTTTTTGTTTTAAATAGGCCCTCTATACTATGAGATGAGACCGCTTGCAACTTTTTACCATAGTCCCTAATCTCAGTTTTCCATGAATTTGGGATTGCACACATAACACCATAGACATTTAAGAAGTTGCTCTTAAGATTAAACTTACTGATTAATTCGGTTGGTGATAGAAAAAAACCAGATTCATCTACAAGGTCATTGACATAGCGTAGATTCTTCATGTACCACGATTTATAGAAAACCGGTTTGTTCTCAATCTTAATAAAAACATTATTCCACAGTGGCTGTGACAAAAAGTCTCTGGCTTCTACAGGTTCGCGGACATACTCTGCCCATGATTCAACAACATCCCTCCAAAAAACATTTTGCATAAAGGAGCTACCAAAAACGAATAGTGATTTTTTGTTTAATAACCAAACATCTTCCCAATAGAAACAATCAGAAGTTAAGAGCCTTTTCCAATCTGCTTGGTAATTTACGTCCCATACTTTTTTAATCCAAGAGATCTTTAGAGCCTTAGCAAAAGATCGAATATCAGTCATCTTTAAGCCCCCATTCTCTACATCATTGATTATCGTTTTCCTAGCTACTTTGTCACGCTTTCCACTCCAAATAAACGAGAAGAAGAGCGTTTCTAATTCTTTTAGAAACGGTTCTCCGGGAGTAGGAAGAGCCGTCAATAGATGCACAAATTTAGATATTGCAAGCGACTTAATTACCTGTATTTTGCCTAAAATACTCAAAAATCTCCAGGCCCACGAGTCCAATAGCTTTCTAACTTCTTCTAGTTTTATTTTGTAGTTGTACTCTGCTGTTCGCTGCGTTTCGGTGAAGAACGTTATCCCGAGAATCTCAAACGGTTCGTTGAATATCCAAGCAAGATTTATATCCGGAAGTAGTATATCTTTTGAGAATCTCTTTCTGCCTAGCCACACTGCTTTAGTTTTCTCAGTATTCATCTTCAAACCTGAGCATTCCCCAAAGAGCTCTAAAGTGTTTAAGCATTGAGAAAGAGAACTTTGGGCTCCATCTAAAAGGAAGAAAGTGTCATCTGCGTACTGTCCCAGCACAAATTCTTCATTATTCACGGTGATGCCCTTGATTTGACTGTTTTGTTTTATTGCATCTGCTAGAAGCTCGGCACATATAATGAAAAGGTAAGGTGACAATGGATCGCCTTGTCTAACTCCTCTTGTGACCGAAAACGAGTTTGAGCAATGTCCATTATATAAAATAGAACTGTTAATATTATTATAAAAGGTTTTAACCCAGTGTCTTATGAATTCCCCAAAGTTAAAGAACTTTAAGGCTTCATCAAGAAACGTCCATTCTACCGAATCGAATGCTTTTTCGAAATCAATTAATAGCAGTAAGCCTTCTTGATTATTAGAGTTTAATTTATCGATGATATCATAAATTAGCCTAGTATTTTCAGCAATGGACCTGTTTTTAAGAAAACCTTTTTGGGTGTGTGAGATGATACTTGGGAGAACCTTCTTAATACGATTGGCAATAACAGCAGAAGCTATCTTATAATCGACGCCAAGTAAAGAGATTGGTCTCCAATTTTTTAAATAAAACTTTTGTTTGTTTGGCTTAGGTAAAATAGTTATTAGTGCACTTCTTTGAGTGACGGACATTTCGCCAATTGTATATGAAAAATTGATTGACCGCACTAGATAATGGCTAAGGTCATTCCAAAAAATTTATAAAATTCCGCAGTAAAACCATCCATCCCAGGGCTTTTTCCATCGCCCATAGCCTTTAAAGCGTCCAAACATTCTTTAACAGAAATTTTACCCTCGCAGGAGACCATTTCGTCAGGAGTTAATTTCGGCCTTATATTGTCCCGACTGAAAAGGTGGAGAGATGGTCCGCCCTAAATTGAGTTTTCCTAGAGGTGTAAAGACTTCCATAAAAACGTTCCTGTTCCTTAATTATATCTTCTTGATTTGTAATTTCTGTAGCATTCTCTAAAATAAGTTTAGGGATTAATTTGTTTGTGTAATGTCTTTTTTCTAGATTTAGGAAGTACTTTGTATTTTTTTCTCCATTTGTTATCCAATTAGCTTTCGATCTTATGGCTATACCGCGCATTTTATGCTCTCTCAGGTTTTGTAACTCATTTTGTTTTTGAACAAGTTTTTTTTTTTATTTCTTCAAGAGGGAATCCGTTGAACTTCTGTTGAAGATCATTGATCTCGTTTTCCAAAAGCTGTTCAGTCTTATTTTGCTCTTTTTTCTTCCACGCTGCATAGGAGATAGTTTTTCCTCGAATTTGGAGCTTTAGCGTTTCAAATAACAATTGATCATTAATGGAAAATATGTTCGACTGTGGATGCTCTAGATCGCCATTAATTTTGTAATCGTCTATCGTTTCTTTAATACATTCTTTAACAAGTCTCACGGACTCCGAGTCCGAAAGTAAAGAGTTATTGAATTTCCAGAAACCTCTTCCTCTTACCTGATGTGTAAAAATCATATTCATAATTACTAATGCATGATCCGTGCGATAACCAACTTTGGTTTCAATCGCCTCTACAAGACCTGTCAAGTCACTGGATACAAGGAAATAATCAAGTCTTGCCTGTTTTAAATTACTGTACGAGCTCCATGTATAGCCACGTCCATTTGGTTCTCTTTCTCTGTACACATCTTCCAAGTCAAGAGTATTGATTAAATCCGACAAGGATTTTCGAGCATTCGGATTGTTTTCCCTTAAATAATTTATGGTATCTTTCTCATAATTTAACAAGACATTCCAGTCACCACATAGTATAATAGGCTCATTTGACAGTTCCCAATTGATTAGGTTTTCTTTCAAGTTTGTAAAAAATTCCGGGAAGTCCGTGTTTGGACCATACAGGGCAGCCAAAGTGCAACGTTGTTGAAATATAGAAATGTCTAGGACAATGTATCTGCCGTGTTGATCACTGATTACATTATGTACCGCATATTCGAATGTATTGTTAAATAGGATGACTACCCCACAGCTTTTACAGACAGTATATGTCAAGTTTCTTTTGTCGAAGCCAATTGAAGACGTCTTTTCTTTTCTTTTCATCGGCTAAACCTTTACAATTTAAAGTTCCAATCCTTAATCTGTTGATTGTGTCGCCCCCTGAATTTACATTTTGTGACTTACTAATGTTAAATGCCCAGAATTGAATTTGTAAATCGTTAAAAATGATTTCCTAGCCCAAGCAAAATAGCTGAAATTGAAAATTTGTAGTTGTAAGGAGAAAACTAAATGTGATTTACCTATCCTAGGAAACAAAAACGAAACACACGTATAAAACTGAAACAAAACAATCAGCGCCCTGTTAGCAGTTCCAGCCTCTGGCTTCACAATAAACGGCCTGCGCTACGACACACGCGGACCTGGAAAAAGTTCATTTATATTTCAATAGCGGAATAAATATACTGTTCTGGAATTAGCTTTTGGAAGTACGAAATACTTAGCACAGTGTCTCCTCAGTTCATCCAGATGCTAGAACATGACCGTCCACTATTAGTTGAAGGAAAGGGGCCTTCTGCAAATACTTTAATTTAGCATCTTTCTGTTGCTGAGGGGTAGCTCGCTCTTCTTCTTGAGTAATTTTCCTCTAAGTTTGGAAAGCTCTGGTGGAAGATCGACCATAACGCCAAAGCCAGACCCCTTTTGGAGCTTCCTAGCTCTATAAAGAATACCATCGCGCTGTTGTAGGTCAACAAACCTAATGATGATCGACTCCTTGGTTGCATCACGGCTTCCACGAATTCTGTGACACGCTGCGATATTGATATCTTTCACCTCCCCGGATCCATCTTAAGAACGGTATTGAAGAACTCTTGAACCTTATTTCTTGTAACTTTAGAACTTTCTTTTATTTCTCCGGTGATACCATGGATAATGAGGTTCCATTTTCTTCCCCAGAGGTTGAGTGCCAAAATTTCGTTATGGACAGCCTTTACCTCGTCTTGTACACCGGGTATTATGCTTTCTTTTATCTCCAGTTGCTCCTGTTCAAAGTGAGCCATCCCTTTCTCCAGCTCTAGTACTCGGTCAGTTGCATCTTTCAGTTGTTCGCTAAATTTGCTGAATTCAGCGTTTATGTTCGAATGGAGCTTGGCAAAACATTTCGAAATGTCTTTGACATTCTCTCCCTTGTATAGTTGTTCAAGTGTAGCACGTGTCCGACGCTGCTTCGGCCATGTTCGCTTAAAGAAGGAAACTTCTCGCCGTCCAAATAGCCTCAACAACGGGTGTTACTAAACAGAGTAACGAAGTAACGAGTAACGAGTAACGAAGTAACGAGAAACCGAGTAACGGGTAAAAAAAATTGAAAGGGTCAAAAATTTCAAAATCGTTTTAAAATGCGTAAAATGGTTTGAAAGAGTAAAAATCAAATTAAAAGCCCCAGAAGCATGTTTGCCAAGGCACGCAAAGGCGTTTCGCTTTGTTTTTGATTCATGCAACATCCACCTATATCAATTCCATGTTAACCTGATTCCACGCCGTAGAAAGGACCCGATAGTATAATTTTTTTCTTTCGTTCGCCAAAGTTTTCAAAATTATACGCAAAGCTAAGGGGCCCAAGTTTAAAACTCTGAGATTTAAAGCCAATGCTCAAGACTACAGTGGCTCGAATTAATCCTGAAATTAATATAATGTTCGTCAGGTCAGGTCGTGGAGGTAAATCCCTGACGGTCGCTGAGGTCGAATAACTGAGTTCCGTCTTCAGAGCAGACATCAACTTTAATACGATAATCACGAGTAGAAAGAAGTCTTTTCGGCTGTTTTCAAGGTTATGATGATTATGGGAATTTATTTCACATTTCAGGACGGGAGGTCATGTACTGCTGTTCTGGGACTACTGCAACTATTACTGAAGTGTTTTCATTTACATTGTGTCTAGACTAGTACCTAGCAGCCGGAAGTGCTTTTAATACTACTTACCCGGCAGTCTGGAATTGTTCTAGAATTTCCACGGAAAAACTCACCCAATCGTTCATAAAACTGTAGATCTTGTTTAGAAATGTCAAGTGATTTCAATTGTAATTTTGGCTTTGTTGCGGAGGAAATTGTCGTGCCTGGGCATACTAGAAAATCTCGAAGTTTCGTCACTGACTCAGCGTGTCGATCAACTCTCATACACTAATTTCTACAAACTGATTAAAGTTGGAACACTGTGAGAGTATTCGATATTTGTTCAGAAAGGCGAAGCGATTATAAATAAGGTTTAGCTAAGGTTTAGCTCACAGTAGAACTTCGTCGCTTTCAACAACGCTTACTTCCTTTTGGCGCGAAAACCCTTTGTCACGCAACTGAAGTGTTACACGGGACTTTCGTCACCGAAAGCTGAAGCGTTTTATTATAGCTATTTGTACAATTGTACTTGTTTGCCGAGGCAATTATTGAGGCCAGAAAACGCTTGGTATTTCTACACCGACATCTCAGCAGGTTCAAGAGGAAATTTTGGTGGAAAGCGGGAAGAACTTCTGACTGCCGAGTGACACGAGGCTCGTAAAATTTGTGCAAAACCAACATAATTTAGAATCGCTTCGCATTTCTGAACAAATAACGAATACTCACCAACTTCAATTCAGGGTTCCAACTTCAATTTTTGTACAAATTTACAAATTATTCTATAAGTATCAAGGTCGAAAATTTAATCAACCACAAAGCCAAAATTATAATTGAAATCGCTTGACATTTCTAAGCAAAGATCTACAGAGGTTTTCCGTGGAAATTCTAGAATAATTTGAGACTACCGGTCATATTGTAGTAAATAATAGAGACCTTAAGATACCCCGGTTTCGGGTACGGGTACGGGTAGGATTACCCGTACCCGTACTCGGCTACACGGGAAACCAATCAAACTTAAGATACACCGGGTGACACCAGGTACGATCTGCGCAAAAATGCAAGGGCTATATCGTGTTTCGTATGCCATCTGAACATCGTCTGAAATTGGCCGAGGAATATTTTTCTATCAGATTTAATTGCCTTTTCTTTTTTCTTACAATATACTACAAATATGTCTTCGACTCAAAAAATGGAAGCAGCCTCGTTTACTTCTATCAAAAAGGTTTTAATCAAGAAGTATCTTTCCAAGTCAACATAAAGTATTTAATTTGAATTAAGGTATTTTTCATCGTGGTTCATGGCCTATTGCATTTTAAATTTATTTGAAACGCGTCTCAACTAAACTTTGGCGAAGAGACTACACCTCAGTCATCGCGTGTTTTGGAAAGCAGCACGTCATTTGACAGGCAAACATTTCTCCACATTTGTACCTCGAGAAAACTTTTTCGTAGTCCCAAAACGCTTCAAATCAGAAAAACAAGTGTTTATGCAAGAATCTGGATACACTTCTAGCCTAACAAGCAAAGATAAAGACCATTAAAACTTACCCGTTTCTCCATTTTTACCCGGAGCGAACTCACGTGTAGACCACTGATTACCCCGGGAAAACGTGTAGCTTTTACGGGAAGGCCGCGATCACGTCATCATTTAATGAATTCAAAATGGCGCTAGCCGTACCCGTGCGTGAAAATCGGGGTATCTTAAGGTGCCTATTAACACTTCCCGGCTGCCGGGTATCTAGACACAATGTTTTGAGCTTACGGGTCGTCAAGCTTGCTTTATGAATTGGTTTTGTAGTTCCTATTTATATATCAGTACTAAAAAACGATTTTAATCGATTCTACATATTTTTAAAAAGATTTGAGAAGTTTTGACCGTTCGAATTTGTTTCTCGTTACTCGGTTTTCTGTTACTTCGTTACTCGTTACTTCGCTACTCTGTTTAGTAACACCCATTTAACCAGTATACACCGAATGCAAATATGGCGGACCACTCCGTCGTCGCCCAGGACGAGTCGAATGAAAGCGAGGCTAGTTGGGCTTTAAAATGCTTCCCCAGAAAAATAAACTCTTGCTTTGTGGTCGATCTGTTGTTTTATTTCGCTGTGCCTACGAGTTGCTGTGTTTCTGAATGCGACGAGAGGGGATAGAAATCTTCCACCGTTAACCTCTAAGGGAAAATAGTGGATCTGCGATCAATGCAATTCGTTGAGACGGAGGAAAGGAGTCCACGATCGCCGCGGGGACTAAAGTTTGTTTGCTAAGTTTCAGGATAGAAGATCTCAGAAAAATCGCGCGTTTAAATGACGAGCTTATGTGGTGTCTGGTGGTGTTCCAACACGGTTTTTATGGCCAATACCCTCCCCAAGTTAAAGAAAAGGTCTTCTTGAATGATGTCCTCTGTCTCAAAGGAAGAAGTTATTTGCGTTCGCGTCCACTCGCATCATTGCACGGAATCGCACGAAGTAAATATAAATACTACGGTGCAATAACCAAGCGAATAAACTTCAACTGCCCCGTCGCTGAAACCAGTGAAAGCATTGAGCCAAATGACAACAACTTGGAGCTAAACGCGAACGCTTACACATTTCCACCTTGAACTTAAACAGTTCCTTCGGCGAATGTGAACTCCTTGCCTCCGTCTCTTTGGTTTCCCCTCAGAGGCGAACGAGAAAACTGAAAAAAAGAACATTTTCTCTGCTGTGGAAGATTCCACTCTGTTGCGGTGGCATTCAGGAACACAAAAACGAGTAGGGAGGACGAAACAAAGGGACCAAATCGACAACGAAGCAAGGCTTTTCTGGAAAAGCATTGTCAAAACAAAACATCGAAGCCCAACTAGCCTTAGACTCCCACGCAGACGTTCTTAGGCTTGTCACGCCTTCCTCCCCTGATGACCATTTCTTTGTTAATTTTGACATTTTTTAATCGCTGTAACTCAGTCAAAACTAGCCATATTAACACCGAACTTGGGGATTTTGGGGATCTCGGCGTGCTTTTTCTGACTATGTTGATCAATAGTGTATTTTACGATAACTGCAGAAATTCACGCGCGCTCATTGGTTAATTTTTATTGTCCATATGCGGACGTACACATGAATTTAAAATTCATGCGACGCGTCAGCGAGCGAGAGCCGGCAATTCGACAATTTGTTATCGTAAAAAACAAATTGATGTCAGTTTTTAATGCGTCTGTCCTGTTATTGATAATGAATTTCGTCATAACATTGTCAAAGTAGTCTGCGGATGCACTCGGCTATCGCCTCGTGGATCCACAGCTACTTTGACAATGTGATGACGAAATTCATGATCAATAACAGGACAGACGCATAAAAAATTGACGTCAATTTGTTAAGTTGCTTATACCATAAGTTACAGACTCGTACCTAGTCCTTCACGGTTTGAAATCACGCAATGAATCATTCAGCAAAAGCAAGAGACTATGAGGTGAGAGAACACATCCCCCATACATGGGCCTCTTCCCATGATAATCTTTTTCAATCTAATTTTAGCGCGTGATCAAGCTGCGAGGCTATTTTAGGAAAGACACCTGATTGGCCAATTTAAATAACGTAATAACATTGAGGTTCAATTTCAATAGTTAATTAAATATGCAAAAAACACTGGCGCCGGAATTTTCGAAGCGCATTTCGTAAAGTCAGAGGAAGAATAATCCTAACTGTACATGTCTGGTGCTTTAAAAGAGCTTTCCAAAGAGATCCTTTTCTCATTAGGCTGTTCAGTACTTTTCGAGAAACGACTTTAAAACGTGTTATGAATGCAATTCTTGTCAGTAGCTAGAGCGCTTAATGTGAACCAGTCATGCAGAGAAATGACAAGACTTATTTCCGAAGTAAAAATCAGGATAAACACATAGAAGATAATTTTCTAGCCCAGCACTTTCAAAAGGCTTTCCAAATAGGTCTCTCTCGATCCAAATGATTTCTTAGTTCCAGAGAAGCACTTTTTTCGTCCCGGACATTTAAAGTCTGGTAAATATTACACAGCAATTTCGAAATTAAATATGGAAACATTTGCACCGGGATTTTCGGACCGAAGGTTCTAACAAATGGAAACCTAGTATTCAGCTGCCCTGTGCTTTGAATAACCTTTCGAAAGAGATGTTTCTCAATTTAATCCGTTCAGTACTTTTCGAGAAATGACTTCCGTGCGTGTTTATTGGAATGCAATTCTAATCGGCAGTCACGGTATGGCGCCTCTTGGGAATAAGTCATGCAAGAAATCACAAGACTTATTTTCGAAGTAAACTTAGGTTAAACACATAGAAGATAATTTTTCTGCCTAGCGCTTTGAAAATGCTCTTTAAATAGACCTCTATTGGTCCAAACGTCGCAGTAAGTCCGGAGAAGCACCTTTTCTCGACGCAGTCATGCAAACGTGGTAAATATTACACAGCACTTCCGAAATTAAATATGCAAACATTTGCAACGTTTTTTTTGGAGCGAAAGTTCTAACAAACTCGAAACAAATATTTTACTTGTCTTGCGCTTTAAAATACCTTTCGAAAGAGATGCCTTTTCGCTTCAATCCTTTCGGCACTTTCCGAGAAACGACTTTCAAGCAGGTTAGAAATTCGAGTCTTCGCACTTTGTGTTTATCATTCATTATCCATTCTGGCGAATGACACGACTTCTATTTTACGACTTCGGAGAAGCACGTATAATTTTCCTGCCAAGTTCTGAAAATGATTTGCAATGCAGCTAGTGTGGCAGTTCAAAACAAACTTATTTTTTCTCTTAGCCCGCTAAATTCTCAATTTCTTATTTAGATGGACACAATCTCATGACCGCGGCCATTGCCTGCGTGATCATGGGAGCTAGACTAAAAATAACTTTGAAAGCTTAAAATAGATTGAAAAAGATTATCATAGGGCACGGGGATGTGTTCTCTCACCTCATAGTCTCTTGGCAAAAGCGATGTACGGTATTCATAATCAATGCATCGCAAACAAACTGTTATTGATTCAGTTGATTTATTTATTTTCAAATTCATATTACATCGCGTAACATAAATTTGCCCATAAAAACCCGTCATGGGAACGTCACGCAACCTTGTATGGACTTCACAAAAAAATTCCACCACTTAGTTTAATGATTAAACAGTAATTAATACTAAATAATTAAGACTAAATGATTCCAGGTGTTGGTCATTTTCAGGCGCAGCTGAAGCTCCAAATATGCCGGTGGGTAGTTTGATGCGATTGACGATGCGTTTCTTGAAGAAATCTCTTCCACTCTTCCTTACCTGTGTAGCGTTCTTGTTAACCGTTCGAATCTGGCGTGTGTGGAACGATATCAACCTAACTGGAGTGAATTATCTCGCGACTCCTTCTCCGGATGAGCAGTCAAGAACAGAAGCCATAATACCGAGCAATTACCTCGGTTCATTAGTTAAGGATCACACCATCACCGGTGCATCTTTTGTTCAACCACAAATTCATCGCACAAAATTACTGAGTACGGCCGTCTGTCCTAACTCTGTGTTTTTGCTTATTTTGGTGTCCACGAATGTGGGAAATGTTGACAGGCGCCACTTGATACGCAAGACTTGGGGAGCCGATTATTCTATCAAAACAAAATGGAAAACAGTTTTCCTCTTGGGCAAAAACAGCATCGACGAAGAAATGAGAAAAACGAAGAAAGAAGCCGAAATTTACGGCGACATGGTGCAGGCAGACTACCATGAACATTTTTGGAACATGAGTTATAAAGTTGCCATGGGATTCGAATGGTCGGTGAAATATTGCAATTTTAATTACCTCCTGAAGTCAGACGATGACGTGTTCGTGAATACCTTCGGTCTTATGGACTTCCTGAGCAAGTACACAACGCCAAAGAAGAAGTTCTACACCGGGAATATCATGGTTGGCAGCGTTGTTCTGCGAAAGGGTAGATATGCAGTGTCACCTGAAGAATATAACGAAACCGTGTATAAGCCGTATTGCAGCGGAGGAGGCTATGTCTTGTCGCGCGATGTGGTGGAAAAGTTTCTGTCGTATTTCGACGTTTTAAAACCTTTAAAAATCGACGATGCTTACATTGGTTTATTGGCGGATCGGGCCGGTGTAAAAGTTGCTCATAATAGAGAATTTCGCATGTATGAAGACAAGTGTGAATACAGGGATACTACTTTAGTTCAGCATCCAGCCAGAGGTGACTGTTTGAAAAAGTTGTATAATAAAATGATCGAGGGTGTTTTGGTTAGTTGATTTGGACTGTAAGTAAAAGAGAAGTCATGGCTGAGGGTGAAAGAATAATAATTAGTGAAGAACAGTTTTAAAAATGATAGTGTAATGTACATTTTACTGAGTAAAAGAGTTAGTGCTCGTCGTTTCGGTTTATATTATCAAGAGTAAATAGAGTATAAGAAAGCGGATATTTAAGAAGGTTGGAACTGAAATTTGCATACGAAACTGATGGCTAAACAAGCACTTCAATTAACGCAAAGTGAACTGGTTGCACGTAATTCAGTTTTCGCAGAAACAGCATCTTTTTAATGAGGCTATCAAATTTGGTCAATTTGCTGGTACATTTTGAATTTTGCAAGCAAGTGCAGCTGTTCCATAAGTATCCCAATGTTATGTGATCAACTACTGATTAGACACGTGGCAACAGTGGGTCAATTATTTTGTTGAGTGGTTCTGAATTTCATGTTCAATTTAAGTGAGTAGTATTTGTAAATGGAGGACTGGACAAGTTTCTTTTACTTTTGTGTCCATCTATGTGCTTGTGCAGGAGTTGTGCGAGTGGGGCTTTCCCCTTTATATGTGTACTTTCTCATGGACTACATTGACTATAGTGGCCTGTGCATGAGTGGACAGTCAGTCTTCAGGGTGTGCTTTAGGGCCTGTTTACATGGAGGTGGGGGACCCCGGGTAGGTGGGTAACCCGCCTAGCCGTGGTCGAAAAATGGCCCACGTTTACATGCAAACTTACAACCCAGGGGTCCCGGGGTGACGTTACTAGATGTTGTTGCAAATGTAACATGAACTTGACCCCAGGTAGGTGGGTTACCCCACCTTGAGTCGTTTATATGGCAAAATGCGACCCCGGCTCACAGGGTTACCCTACCTGGCAGACCGGGCAACCCGCCCAGACGGGTTACCCCACCTATCATGTAAACATGATCAAATAAAAATGAGAGATTATATGGAGAGGCGGGTTACCTCACCTACCTGGGGTCCCCCACCTCCATGTAAACAGGCCCTTAGAGTGATTTCATTTGATGCGTGGTCAAAACAATACTACTTTATGTCTCAAAGACCCTTTGCATAAATGGCACCTGAATTTGAGTAACATTGCTTTGTGCAGCCCTAGCCTTGTTCCTACTGATGTTTCCAGACAAAGGATTTTTCACATGAATGCCAGGTTTATGATGTATAAGCATTATTCAAATATCAGCACCATTTACACTAAGGGTCTATTGACATACACAAACAAAGGGAAGAGAAAAGTTTAGTGGGCAGTAGCATGTGCAGTACTCCAGGATCAATTTCATTGGATAAGGGATCATTTTAATGATTGGTGCTAGTGTAATGTTAGCCCATTTGACTGTTTTGGTGTTTGGAACAATTGAATTTCAGGCGATTAATACTCTTCAAGAAATTTGCTTTTAAAATTCTGCAGTCAGTCAATGGCATCTGTGATTGCTGAAGTATGTGTGGTTTAGCAGTAAAGCATAAAAGGTACTTTAGGTCGCACAATAGCTTGCAAATTTTCGGCCAAACCATGAAAATAATGTTCTCCTTTTAAAAATAAATGTCTGCGTATAGAAAATCAATACCTCTGGAATTCACAATGTAGCGTCACATTAAAAGTCGCATTAAGTTATGGTTTTGAAGAGATATTGCCAAGGTACAATCAATCAATGATTTTTATTTACAAATTGTTAAAATATTCAGTAATTACAATACTGCATAGTATCCCCAATCGGTACTGCGCAGTCTCAGAACTCTAATGTTCATAAACATTATAAACGGCTCATTCGATGGAATGCGAATCAATGTTATTCCTTAAGAACCACATACCTTATGTTTGAGGCCTTTCAATTTTTTTTCCAACAGCTTCATTGATTTTCACAACTATGAAGTTGTTTCATGAAGGGATATGAGAAAGAATGAAGCATTAAGCCTGCTAAGCTTCGACCGCATCGCGCCCATAATGGCAGTTGTTTTTAAACATTGAATTAACTTCATGTAAGTAGTTGCAAAATGTTTACATTTGGTGATGTCTTACATGAAACAAAACAAAAAACGTAAACAAACTCTCGAGAGTGCGCAGTACGGGCTGGAAATCATCTTTAACATTCATATGTTGTTTTACAAGATTGCCAAGTGAGAAACCAGTTATATATCTATACAAATGTCTGTACGTGTGACATATTTAACAAAGGAATAGAAATTCTCATTTGCTATCTATTTATTGTATCATTCTTTAAATTTGTATGAGTGGCTTCACAACAGCTCAGAACATAAATATAGGATAATGGTGGAAAAGTGTCTTCTGATTTCTGGCAGCAATTTTGAATGTTCACAATTTATATGCAGAATTTTAAACACAGGGTCACATGGTGAGATGTGTGAAAAAATCAGCTACCTTATATCTACCTTACAACTTTGTGCCACTCTCCAAATTCAAGTGAGGACTCTCTGTGCCTAAATCCTTTTGCTTAATTATATACCGGTAACTTATGCATCAGGACTTTACATCTGAGTGCCCATCCTGTACACCCTTGAGGCAAAATTAGCCAATATCCAGGTATATGATCCTTCTCTGGTAAATGAAACAGGCAAAAGATTTTTTATGAAACTGATAGCCTGTGTAGCAGCCGTTTCTTTTCCTTTTCCAGGTGGAGATCGAACAAGTGAGCCAAAACGCGGGGAGCAAAGGAGCACACCTGGGGTGAGCAAAATTCCCTCTGCTCCTTATTTTTCACACTCCCTCCCAGTTTCGTTCCCTTTGCGTAAGTTTTGGAAACACCTGCTACGCAGGCTATGAAACTGATTATATGCTTATTTCGACATCTCCTGTTGATCACAAATTTCATTTGATTCATAAGGAATCAACAGGAGATGAAAAAGATGACACGACAACATCATGTTTGCATTCTTTATCAAATTCAAGATGTAAACCACATGGGTGCCAAGGACTTCAGGATACAAAGTAATAAAATGTCAAATTTCCCACCATGATCATACATGTATGTTGTAACACTTCAATGAAACGTAAATTGTAAGCTTAATTGTAATCACACATAGGTGGTTTGCAACCATTCCTGAGAGATCCAAACTTGGTGTAAATACTATTTACCATATAGTTGGTGGACCATTACGTGAGTGCCAATTTTGCTCACGGTTAGTTTCACTGCAGTTTGCTTCCGGTTAGCTTTCATTTTTGTATCAGGGTAATTCTATATAAATTTATAGTACTGTACTGTAGTTTAAATTTGAGTGTAACTACCAAGACCATTACATGAGTGCCTACACCAAGTAGTTAACTCCAAATGACAAACATCGCGGCATTTAAGGAAGTCAGCTGCAAAACATTTATTGCGCTCACTAAAACCTAGGGGCGTCCTACAAATGAAAATTTTGCAAACGAGAGTACAAGGAATGTATACATGTTGACTTCACGTGTGCTGTTAGGAACAAGGTTGTTGTAACTAGGAACACAACATGCCTGACAACAGGGCTGACAACAGAACCGCAGATATCTTGCACAGGTAACCCAGGCTCACATAACATAACATGGCTAAATAAAGCATGTAGAGAACATACGAGGCGAAGTTTAAGTCTAAAAATTTGCTAGAAAATGGAAATAAAAATCGATGAAACTTACCATAGTATAGCGATGGTTCCCATGACGTCACGTCCAGGTCACGTGGGGATGTTTATTTCTGTGGACGTGGCTGGATGTTTCTTACTTAATTTACTGCCAAAGAAAAGGGTTCGTGGAGAGAATTCCATTGAGCTAATGCGTAATAAATTGTACAAGTCGGCTCATCAATTCATCGGGAATAATTTTTTTTAGGTTTCCTGAACGTGAACCAAAGCGAACCGCTTGGATCAATCAGTCGTAGGAGGGATTAAACGCCGTCCGAGTTCTCACGAGTCTGCATTGTTCACTTCTTGTCAGGTACAATGTTAATAACTGCGTAAGCCCGGCGAATAGTAATACGTGAGTGGTTGTTTCGGCAATAAATTCTCCTCTTTTGTACCGTGTCAAAAATGTCCAAGCCCTTGTAAACGACTGCAGATACCATGAGCAGGCGTGGCTGCTAAAGGACTGACTTGGTTACTAAGTCAATTAAGATGGCGACCTCATGATTTTCGTTGATTTTCCTGTTCTCAGAAATGGAAAAAGAACACTTTCAATTTTGTCGCAATGCCGGAAAAGGTAAAAATTATAGAATGGCATCAGCTGGAAAAAAAGAGGTACTTTCTGTTTTTGAACGTGTACATGTTGAGCACAAATGCAGTCATGTATCCAGTCGACTTGATCAAAACACGACTTCAGCTCCAGCGCACAAAATCCCTGTACAAAAACACACTGGATGCCGTTTTGAAGACTGTAAAACACGAGGGATTCTTAGGACTGTACAAAGGATTTCCAGTAAGCCAGCTCGGCGTTCTCAGCGGTCACGTGTACGCTACAAGTTACGAGGTATCCAGGGAACAATTTTCTACATTCCAGAATGCATTCCGTGGTTTCATTGCCGGTGGCATTGCTGCTGTCATAGAGCAGACATTTATCAATCCAGTACATGTCATATCTCAACGTCTGATGGTCGAGGGACAAGGAGAAAGAAACAGACAACGTGGTGCCATGAAGTCAGTTAAAATTACCAAGCAAGTCTTTAAGGAGCACGGAGTTTCTGGTTTTTACCGTGGTTTCACTGCGTCTTTAATGGTCGAGGGTCTTTGGAGTGCCACTTGGTGGGCCTCTTATAGCTTGTACTTAGATGTGATTGGGAAAATGGTCCCTGATGGGACGTCACACCTTGTTATTAAGGGACTGTCAGGAATGATCGCTGGAATCAGTTCAGCTGTGGTGGGAAATCCATTAGATATCATCCGAGTCAGATTGCAGGTAAGTTAAAGAATGGTCCAAAGTTGAATGCTGGGTTACTGGAAAGCAACAGGCCTTATCGCGGTTTTCGGCGCCATCTTGACGGGTAGGCAAAGCGGTCAGAAATTACAGTGTTTGTATGGGAATCTGATGTCAAATACCTTTTACCAGAATTGAATTTTTCACAATTTGTGAATTAAAATGTTAAAATACTAGGTAGAAGATTGTATTCACCAAGATTAAAGGATGTCGCTTTGCTAGAAGTGACTGAGCTAACTTTTTTAATTTTCCATACATAATTTGTCTGTAAATTTTTTTCCTCTAAGCAACATCTAGACGTTTGTCTACTCAGCCAAATTTACAGACAAATGTATGGAAAATTAGAAAAATTAGCTGGACATCTTCTAGCCAAGCTGAATCCTTGAAACGTGGTGAATACAATCTTCTAACTAGTATTATAATGTTACGATTCAGAAATTGTATAAAATTCAATTTTGGAAGAAGTCATTTGCTATCGGATTCCCATACAAATACTGTAAATTTTGACCGCTTTGCCTACCCATCAAGATGGCGTTGAAAACGGTGATAAGGCCCATCCAGATGGGACACAAGATGGGGGTTATATTAGTGCAGGTTGCAGACTGAAAATATTTTGGGTGGTGATGTGTTGTGGTCTAATCAATCAAATTGACAGAGTCCACACATTTTTTCAGTGTTTGCTCTGGACAAAATAAAAAACTGGAGCCAGAAAATCCAGGTTTTGGTCTGATTGTTTGCATGCAGTTATAATAGGTTCAATAGTGGTTTCTAAACATGCGTAGAGAGAGTAACTGCTTTGATTAATACTGACCAAGAGGTCTTAATTCTTGGTACTAACCACAAGGAGCACAACCTCTGGCTAGTGCATGGATTCCAGGTTGAGTGGCCTGGTTTTGAGTAAAAGCTGGATCATTAAGATAACAAATGCTGGGGGGCGGGAAGCAGGGGTACCCTATGATGGAATATGATGCGAGTTCATTGTTTGAAGTGGTAGGAAGTTTGCAGTCTAAACAGAACGCAGAGTTGTTGGAACAGCAACAAGGTTATTTATTCCACACAAACGTAGTAATTCCGCACAAAACTTCACAACAAGCATGCGCTAGGCTTGTAAATTCAGGGCTGTAGCCAGAAAAAAATTTTGACTGTCAGAGGCAATGTCTATGAATAACTTATGACTGAGGCAATCAATCCATGGTTGAGTTCTCTTCCTAGGTATTAGGTACTATAAACAACAAAAGCCAAAGAAATGACCAAGGCAAGTGCCTCGGTTGGCCTGTTACTAGCTACGGCGCTGAAATTATTCTTCGACCTCCGACACTCTTGTATAAGCACGGCCTCTGTCAGATTTCCACCGATCTCTGTCACACTTTAACAAACACAGTCTCTGCCAGACTTTACACGTGACCTCTGTCACCTTTCAGTAAACACTATTGACTCACAAGATGATTCTCTCTAAACACCCCTGGGAAAAACCACCTAAAAACTACACTGATTCGCTTATATACTTTATAGCATAAGGTTCTAGAACTTTCCGGCTCTACTAGATAAAGTAACATTACAACATTAAGCTATTTACAGCATCATTCGTAAACAACTTAAAAAGAATTGCTGAATCACTGTGATTCGATAATCAAGCAATAATTAAATATGCACGAAAGTTCCAGACTAAATTAGCATACAGACGAACCTTCCAAGTGGCGCAATAATTTTCCATAACAGAATGCCATCCACAAGATCTGCTTTATTGGTTTGATCGCAATTTTATTATGTCTCTTTATATTTAAGGTGGAGGGAAGAAGGTCTATTTGAGAACTCTGCGAGATCTACTGTACAATGAAGGACCCATGGCATTAACCAAGGGAATGTTTGTTAGTGCACTTTCTGAGATGCCATGCAGTGCAATTACAATAATTGGTTATGAAATGGTAAAGAGATTAAGTTTGAAGGAGAAGGAGGATTCTGGTGCTGAATAATCAAGATCTTGTTGTTTCAATTATTAATTGCTAGGATTATAAGGACTAATGTGAACACAATGGAGTGTAGTAGGTTTATGTTCTTTCTGACTACAATGAGCCTGGTTGGACTGGTATGGTCAGCATGGTGTCCCAGGGTTAATTAAGTTATTCCCTAGTAATGTGAACAAGGCTTCTCTCGTAGACAAGTGAGATACAGCTGTGGATGAGACATAAACAAAGCCAGCTTTGGAAACTGGGCTACTGTGTTTTCAGTGCTAACATGCTGATTAACCATACCTTGGTATGCAGTGCTATTAACTAGGTCAAGATAATTTGGTTTTATCAACTGGGATGATAATGGGAATTGGCCACCGTAAAGAGATTCAGAAGCTGACATTTCGAGCATAATTTAGCCCTTTGTTGGAGCGATGAAGGGCTAACGCTTGAAGTGTCAGCTTATTCCCTAGGAATGTGAACAAGGCTTCTCTTGCAAATAGAGACAAATGAAATACAGCTGTGGATGAGACATAAACAAAGCCAGCTTTGGAAACTGGGCTACTGTGTTTTCAGTGCTAACATGCTGATTAACCATACCTTAGTATGTAGTGCCATTAACTAGGTCAAGATAATTTGGTTTTATCAACTGGGATGATAATGGGAATTGGCCACCGTAAAGAGATTCAGAAGCTGACATTTTGAGCATAATTTAGCCCTTTGTCCGAGCGATGAAGGGCTAATGCTTGAAGTGTGAGCTTCCAAATCTCTTTATGGTGACCAATTCACATTATCACGCCAGTTGATAAAACCAAATTATCTTGTTATACTCCCCACCAACACAGCACCACAGTGTCCTTAGAAAGTCACCCCTTCATTAACTAGGTCAGTCTAACTTGTTAAGTTACTGATGGCAGAAAAATGATTTAGTTACATAAGGTATTTATTTAGGTCCTTGGCACTTTTCAGAGTATTATATTGGCCATAATCAAAACAGCTCCATAAAACATAGTTTTTGGACAGTCGTGACAGCATACCCTCTTTACAGACTACCACTTTCTACCCTATGTTCCTGTTGACTGGTACACCCTTCCCCCTGGTTTGCAGCATGCTATTACTTTTGCTATCAGAATCTAATGATCAACATTTGAACTACTTATTTGCAGCTGAAATTTTTTTTCTTGGGCTGAACACTAAGCACAGTGTGTCAAAATCACTTCTGGTGAAAGTTTGCTTATCAAGTTCTAGGCTGACCACTACTTTGGTAATTTAGAAAACCTATGCAACCAATCCAGCCTGTCTTTATGTATTTGGACTCTATGGTAGCAAGTGTGTTGCCTCACTCAAAATAAGCAGTAACCAACCAATCAGTGTGTGTGTATTTTTAAAACCATAATTTTGCAAAAAAAAATTAATCTGACTTGGGTAAATAAATAACTGTAGATAAATGAGTGAAAAACAAAAATAAGAATAAAATTTAAAAAAAGAAAACTGTAAAAAAAGTTAATCTGACTGGTGTAAATAAATAACTGTAGATAAATGAGTTAAAAACAAAAATAAGAATAAAATTAAAAAAAGAAAACTGTAAATAAGTCACCAGTGTAGCCTGCGTCGCAGACAGACAAAACCGCCAGTATATATATGTTATTGGCCGGCTGGGAGGTCCGTATATGGAAAAACTGTGACCGAGGTCTTGAAAATGCTGCCCTCGGCCTGCGGCCTCGGGCAGCATTCTCAAGCCCGAGGTCACAGTTTTTCCCTATACGGACCGACCCTAAGCCGGCCAATAACATTTTCATCTTTTTTTTTCTTGCCGTAAACTGGCTTACAAGTGCGTTTGTTTACGCAACTTCGCCATTGAATCGGCTTACGCGCCGTCTACAAACCATTCACAAAAAATCTAACGAGCGAAAGAACGAGTAAATCAGATACTATACGAAGAAAGATGAATTATTTCGAACTACTTTATGTTAGTGCATTTAGTTCCCTAGTTAAGGTCTCCAAAATTGTTTTCCAGGTGTGAATTTTTGTTCAAAGTTTGAAGTTGTACTTCAAAAACAGTTTTTGTCGATCATTGCGAATCACTCGACTGAATTAGACTTTTCTACCGTAAACTGAGTAGCAGATAACGAGGAAATTCGTTAAGTGTACTCCACAGCAATTCTCTAAAGTACAGCAACGATTAGAGAGGGAAACTCGACTGAAATTGACTCAGTTTTTACTTAAAACTGTACAGAGAGACACACAGGATTACGCGTTACAGCGCCGAGCAACAAACAACCAAACAAACTCTCACAACTTCAAAAACTTCAATTGAATTTACTTACAGTAACTTTCCTTGCCATCTAAAGGTGAATAGAGGTAAACTTGCGTTAATTCATCGTCTTTTGAAGTGTAAAAAGGGCGAAAGATTGACGATAACCGCTAATTCATTCACGAAAATAGATCAACTCGATGGATTCCGCCCGCTGTAGCGGTCCGTATGAGAGAATTCCGTCCGCTCCAGGAACCAATCAGATTGCAGGATTTGTTGAATTTTGCCCGCTCACGAGCCGAAAAAAAGATTAAGTCCTATTTTTACGATAATCGTATCTATAACAAAATTCTCAATCGTGATTGGTTCTCCGCGCGCCTATTTGTCACGTAATCGGCGCGCGATCACGTGGGTGTCCAATTACAGGTGTCCGATTACAAAAGTTTCTAATCGGACAGCTGTAATTGGACACCCACGTGATCGCGCGCCGATTACGTGACAAATAGGCGCGCGGAGAACCAATCACGATTGAGAATTTTGTTATAGATACGATTATCGTAAAAATAGGACTTAATCTTTTTTTCGGCTCGTGAGCGGGCAAAATTCAACAAATCCTGCAATCTGATTGGTTCCTGGAGCGGACGGAATTCTCTCATACGGACCGCTACAGCGGGCGGAATCCATCGAGTTGATCTATTTTCGTGAATGAATTAGCGGTTATCGTCAATCTTTCGCCCTTTTTACACTTCAAAAGACGATGAATTAACGCAAGTTTACCTCTATTCACCTTTAGATGGCAAGGAAAGTTACTGTAAGTAAATTCAATTGAAGTTTTTGAAGTTGTGAGAGTTTGTTTGGTTGTTTGTTGCTCGGCGCTGTAACGCGTAATCCTGTGTGTCTCTCTGTACAGTTTTAAGTAAAAACTGAGTCAATTTCAGTCGAGTTTCCCTCTCTAATCGTTGCTGTACTTTAGAGAATTGCTGTGGAGTACACTTAACGAATTTCCTCGTTATCTGCTACTCAGTTTACGGTAGAAAAGTCTAATTCAGTCGAGTGATTCGCAATGATCGACAAAAACTGTTTTTGAAGTACAACTTCAAACTTTGAACAAAAATTCACACCTGGAAAACAATTTTGGAGACCTTAACTAGGGAACTAAATGCACTAACATAAAGTAGTTCGAAATAATTCATCTTTCTTCGTATAGTATCTGATTTACTCGTTCTTTCGCTCGTTAGATTTTTTGTGAATGGTTTGTAGACGGCGCGTAAGCCGATTCAATGGCGAAGTTGCGTAAACAAACGCACTTGTAAGCCAGTTTACGGCAAGAAAAAAAAAGATGAAAATGTTATTGGCCGGCTTAGGGTCGGTCCGTATAGGGAAAAACTGTGACCTCGGGCTTGAGAATGCTGCCCGAGGCCGCAGGCCGAGGGCAGCATTTTCAAGACCTCGGTCACAGTTTTTCCATATACGGACCTCCCAGCCGGCCAATAACATATATATACTGGCGGTTTTGTCTGTCTGCGACGCAGGCTACACTGGTGACTTATTTACAGTTTTCTTTTTTTAATTTTATTCTTATTTTTGTTTTTAACTCATTTATCTACAGTTATTTATTTACACCAGTCAGATTAACTTTTTTTACAGTTTTCTTTTTTTAAATTTTATTCTTATTTTTGTTTTTCACTCATTTATCTACAGTTATTTATTTACCCAAGTCAGATTAATTTTTTTTTGCAAAATTATGGTTTTAAAAATACACACACACTGATTGGTTGGTTACTGCTTATTTTGAGTGAGGCAACACACTTGCTACCATAGAGTCCAAATACATAAAGACAGGCTGGATTGGTTGCATAGGTTTTCTAAATTACCAAAGTAGTGGTCAGCCTAGAACTTGATAAGCAAACTTTCACCAGAAGTGATTTTGACACACTGTGCTTAGTGTTCAGCCCAAGAAAAAAAATTTCAGCTGCAAATAAGTAGTTCAAATGTTGATCATTAGATTCTGATAGCAAAAGTAATAGCATGCTGCAAACCAGGGGGAAGGGTGTACCAGTCAACAGGAACATAGGGTAGAAAGTGGTAGTCTGTAAAGAGGGTATGCTGTCACGACTGTCCAAAAACTATGTTTTATGGAGCTGTTTTGATTATGGCCAATATAATACTCTGAAAAGTGCCAAGGACCTAAATAAATACCTTATGTAACTAAATCATTTTTCTGCCATCAGTAACTTAACAAGTTAGACTGACCTAGTTAATGAAGGGGTGACTTTCTAAGGACACTGTGGTGCTGTGTTGGTGGGGAGTATAACAAGATAATTTGGTTTTATCAACTGGCGTGATAATGTGAATTGGTCACCATAAAGAGATTTGGAAGCTCACACTTCAAGCATTAGCCCTTCATCGCTCGGACAAAGGGCTAAATTATGCTCAAAATGTCAGCTTCTGAATCTCTTTACGGTGGCCAATTCCCATTATCATCCCAGTTGATAAAACCAAATTATCTTGACCTAGTTAATGGCACTACATACTAAGGTATGGTTAATCAGCATGTTAGCACTGAAAACACAGTAGCCCAGTTTCCAAAGCTGGCTTTGTTTATGTCTCATCCACAGCTGTATTTCATTTGTCTCTATTTGCAAGAGAAGCCTTGTTCACATTCCTAGGGAATAAGCTGACACTTCAAGCGTTAGCCCTTCATCGCTCCAACAAAGGGCTAAATTATGCTCGAAATGTCAGCTTCTGAATCTCTTTACGGTGGCCAATTCCCATTATCATCCCAGTTGATAAAACCAAATTATCTTGACCTAGTTAATAGCACTGCATACCAAGGTATGGTTAATCAGCATGTTAGCACTGAAAACACAGTAGCCCAGTTTCCAAAGCTGGCTTTGTTTATGTCTCATCCACAGCTGTATCTCACTTGTCTACGAGAGAAGCCTTGTTCACATTACTAGGGAATAACTTAATTAACCCTGGGACACCATGCTGACCATACCAGTCCAACCAGGCTCATTGTAGTCAGAAAGAACATAAACCTACTACACTCCATTGTGTTCACATTAGTCCTTATAATCCTAGCAATTAATAATTGAAACAACAAGATCTTGATTATTCAGCACCAGAATCCTCCTTCTCCTTCAAACTTAATCTCTTTACCATTTCATAACCAATTATTGTAATTGCACTGCATGGCATCTCAGAAAGTGCACTAACAAACATTCCCTTGGTTAATGCCATGGGTCCTTCATTGTACAGTAGATCTCGCAGAGTTCTCAAAATAGACCTTCTTCCCTCCACCTTAAATATAAAGAGACATAATAAAATTGCGATCAAACCAATAAAGCAGATCTTGTGGATGGCATTCTGTTATGGAAAATTATTGCGCCACTTGGAAGGTTCGTCTGTATGCTAATTTAGTCTGGAACTTTCGTGCATATTTAATTATTGCTTGATTATCGAATCACAGTGATTCAGCAATTCTTTTTAAGTTGTTTACGAATGATGCTGTAAATAGCTTAATGTTGTAATGTTACTTTATCTAGTAGAGCCGGAAAGTTCTAGAACCTTATGCTATAAAGTATATAAGCGAATCAGTGTAGTTTTTAGGTGGTTTTTCCCAGGGTGTTTAGAGAGAATCATCTTGTGAGTCAATAGTGTTTACTGAAAGGTGACAGAGGTCACGTGTAAAGTCTGGCAGAGACTGTGTTTGTTAAAGTGTGACAGAGATCGGTGGAAATCTGACAGAGGCCGTGCTTATACAAGAGTGTCGGAGGTCGAAGAATAATTTCAGCGCCGTAGCTAGTAACAGGCCAACCGAGGCACTTGCCTTGGTCATTTCTTTGGCTTTTGTTGTTTATAGTACCTAATACCTAGGAAGAGAACTCAACCATGGATTGATTGCCTCAGTCATAAGTTATTCATAGACATTGCCTCTGACAGTCAAAATTTTTTTCTGGCTACAGCCCTGAATTTACAAGCCTAGCGCATGCTTGTTGTGAAGTTTTGTGCGGAATTACTACGTTTGTGTGGAATAAATAACCTTGTTGCTGTTCCAACAACTCTGCGTTCTGTTTAGACTGCAAACTTCCTACCACTTCAAACAATGAACTCGCATCATATTCCATCATAGGGTACCCCTGCTTCCCGCCCCCCAGCATTTGTTATCTTAATGATCCAGCTTTTACTCAAAACCAGGCCACTCAACCTGGAATCCATGCACTAGCCAGAGGTTGTGCTCCTTGTGGTTAGTACCAAGAATTAAGACCTCTTGGTCAGTATTAATCAAAGCAGTTACTCTCTCTACGCATGTTTAGAAACCACTATTGAACCTATTATAACTGCATGCAAACAATCAGACCAAAACCTGGATTTTCTGGCTCCAGTTTTTTATTTTGTCCAGAGCAAACACTGAAAAAATGTGTGGACTCTGTCAATTTGATTGATTAGACCACAACACATCACCACCCAAAATATTTTCAGTCTGCAACCTGCACTAATATAACCCCCATCTTGTGTCCCATCTGGATGGGCCTTATCACCGTTTTCAACGCCATCTTGATGGGTAGGCAAAGCGGTCAAAATTTACAGTATTTGTATGGGAATCCGATAGCAAATGACTTCTTCCAAAATTGAATTTTATACAATTTCTGAATCGTAACATTATAATACTAGTTAGAAGATTGTATTCACCACGTTTCAAGGATTCAGCTTGGCTAGAAGATGTCCAGCTAATTTTTCTAATTTTCCATACATTTGTCTGTAAATTTGGCTGAGTAGACAAACGTCTAGATGTTGCTTAGAGGAAAAAAATTTACAGACAAATTATGTATGGAAAATTAAAAAAGTTAGCTCAGTCACTTCTAGCAAAGCGACATCCTTTAATCTTGGTGAATACAATCTTCTACCTAGTATTTTAACATTTTAATTCACAAATTGTGAAAAATTCAATTCTGGTAAAAGGTATTTGACATCAGATTCCCATACAAACACTGTAATTTCTGACCGCTTTGCCTACCCGTCAAGATGGCGCCGAAAACCGCGATAAGGCCTGTTGCTTTCCAGTAACCCAGCATTCAACTTTGGACCATTCTTTAACTTACCTGCAATCTGACTCGGATGATATCTAATGGATTTCCCACCACAGCTGAACTGATTCCAGCGATCATTCCTGACAGTCCCTTAATAACAAGGTGTGACGTCCCATCAGGGACCATTTTCCCAATCACATCTAAGTACAAGCTATAAGAGGCCCACCAAGTGGCACTCCAAAGACCCTCGACCATTAAAGACGCAGTGAAACCACGGTAAAAACCAGAAACTCCGTGCTCCTTAAAGACTTGCTTGGTAATTTTAACTGACTTCATGGCACCACGTTGTCTGTTTCTTTCTCCTTGTCCCTCGACCATCAGACGTTGAGATATGACATGTACTGGATTGATAAATGTCTGCTCTATGACAGCAGCAATGCCACCGGCAATGAAACCACGGAATGCATTCTGGAATGTAGAAAATTGTTCCCTGGATACCTCGTAACTTGTAGCGTACACGTGACCGCTGAGAACGCCGAGCTGGCTTACTGGAAATCCTTTGTACAGTCCTAAGAATCCCTCGTGTTTTACAGTCTTCAAAACGGCATCCAGTGTGTTTTTGTACAGGGATTTTGTGCGCTGGAGCTGAAGTCGTGTTTTGATCAAGTCGACTGGATACATGACTGCATTTGTGCTCAACATGTACACGTTCAAAAACAGAAAGTACCTCTTTTTTTCCAGCTGATGCCATTCTATAATTTTTACCTTTTCCGGCATTGCGACAAAATTGAAAGTGTTCTTTTTCCATTTCTGAGAACAGGAAAATCAACGAAAATCATGAGGTCGCCATCTTAATTGACTTAGTAACCAAGTCAGTCCTTTAGCAGCCACGCCTGCTCATGGTATCTGCAGTCGTTTACAAGGGCTTGGACATTTTTGACACGGTACAAAAGAGGAGAATTTATTGCCGAAACAACCACTCACGTATTACTATTCGCCGGGCTTACGCAGTTATTAACATTGTACCTGACAAGAAGTGAACAATGCAGACTCGTGAGAACTCGGACGGCGTTTAATCCCTCCTACGACTGATTGATCCAAGCGGTTCGCTTTGGTTCACGTTCAGGAAACCTAAAAAAAATTATTCCCGATGAATTGATGAGCCGACTTGTACAATTTATTACGCATTAGCTCAATGGAATTCTCTCCACGAACCCTTTTCTTTGGCAGTAAATTAAGTAAGAAACATCCAGCCACGTCCACAGAAATAAACATCCCCACGTGACCTGGACGTGACGTCATGGGAACCATCGCTATACTATGGTAAGTTTCATCGATTTTTATTTCCATTTTCTAGCAAATTTTTAGACTTAAACTTCGCCTCGTATGTTCTCTACATGCTTTATTTAGCCATGTTATGTTATGTGAGCCTGGGTTACCTGTGCAAGATATCTGCGGTTCTGTTGTCAGCCCTGTTGTCAGGCATGTTGTGTTCCTAGTTACAACAACCTTGTTCCTAACAGCACACGTGAAGTCAACATGTATACATTCCTTGTACTCTCGTTTGCAAAATTTTCATTTGTAGGACGCCCCTAGGTTTTAGTGAGCGCAATAAATGTTTTGCAGCTGACTTCCTTAAATGCCGCGATGTTTGTCATTTGGAGTTAACTACTTGGTGTAGGCACTCATGTAATGGTCTTGGTAGTTACACTCAAATTTAAACTACAGTACAGTACTATAAATTTATATAGAATTACCCTGATACAAAAATGAAAGCTAACCGGAAGCAAACTGCAGTGAAACTAACCGTGAGCAAAATTGGCACTCACGTAATGGTCCACCAACTATATGGTAAATAGTATTTACACCAAGTTTGGATCTCTCAGGAATGGTTGCAAACCACCTATGTGTGATTACAATTAAGCTTACAATTTACGTTTCATTGAAGTGTTACAACATACATGTATGATCATGGTGGGAAATTTGACATTTTATTACTTTGTATCCTGAAGTCCTTGGCACCCATGTGGTTTACATCTTGAATTTGATAAAGAATGCAAACATGATGTTGTCGTGTCATCTTTTTCATCTCCTGTTGATTCCTTATGAATCAAATGAAATTTGTGATCAACAGGAGATGTCGAAATAAGCATATAATCAGTTTCATAGCCTGCGTAGCAGGTGTTTCCAAAACTTACGCAAAGGGAACGAAACTGGGAGGGAGTGTGAAAAATAAGGAGCAGAGGGAATTTTGCTCACCCCAGGTGTGCTCCTTTGCTCCCCGCGTTTTGGCTCACTTGTTCGATCTCCACCTGGAAAAGGAAAAGAAACGGCTGCTACACAGGCTATCAGTTTCATAAAAAATCTTTTGCCTGTTTCATTTACCAGAGAAGGATCATATACCTGGATATTGGCTAATTTTGCCTCAAGGGTGTACAGGATGGGCACTCAGATGTAAAGTCCTGATGCATAAGTTACCGGTATATAATTAAGCAAAAGGATTTAGGCACAGAGAGTCCTCACTTGAATTTGGAGAGTGGCACAAAGTTGTAAGGTAGATATAAGGTAGCTGATTTTTTCACACATCTCACCATGTGACCCTGTGTTTAAAATTCTGCATATAAATTGTGAACATTCAAAATTGCTGCCAGAAATCAGAAGACACTTTTCCACCATTATCCTATATTTATGTTCTGAGCTGTTGTGAAGCCACTCATACAAATTTAAAGAATGATACAATAAATAGATAGCAAATGAGAATTTCTATTCCTTTGTTAAATATGTCACACGTACAGACATTTGTATAGATATATAACTGGTTTCTCACTTGGCAATCTTGTAAAACAACATATGAATGTTAAAGATGATTTCCAGCCCGTACTGCGCACTCTCGAGAGTTTGTTTACGTTTTTTGTTTTGTTTCATGTAAGACATCACCAAATGTAAACATTTTGCAACTACTTACATGAAGTTAATTCAATGTTTAAAAACAACTGCCATTATGGGCGCGATGCGGTCGAAGCTTAGCAGGCTTAATGCTTCATTCTTTCTCATATCCCTTCATGAAACAACTTCATAGTTGTGAAAATCAATGAAGCTGTTGGAAAAAAATTGAAAGGCCTCAAACATAAGGTATGTGGTTCTTAAGGAATAACATTGATTCGCATTCCATCGAATGAGCCGTTTATAATGTTTATGAACATTAGAGTTCTGAGACTGCGCAGTACCGATTGGGGATACTATGCAGTATTGTAATTACTGAATATTTTAACAATTTGTAAATAAAAATCATTGATTGATTGTACCTTGGCAATATCTCTTCAAAACCATAACTTAATGCGACTTTTAATGTGACGCTACATTGTGAATTCCAGAGGTATTGATTTTCTATACGCAGACATTTATTTTTAAAAGGAGAACATTATTTTCATGGTTTGGCCGAAAATTTGCAAGCTATTGTGCGACCTAAAGTACCTTTTATGCTTTACTGCTAAACCACACATACTTCAGCAATCACAGATGCCATTGACTGACTGCAGAATTTTAAAAGCAAATTTCTTGAAGAGTATTAATCGCCTGAAATTCAATTGTTCCAAACACCAAAACAGTCAAATGGGCTAACATTACACTAGCACCAATCATTAAAATGATCCCTTATCCAATGAAATTGATCCTGGAGTACTGCACATGCTACTGCCCACTAAACTTTTCTCTTCCCTTTGTTTGTGTATGTCAATAGACCCTTAGTGTAAATGGTGCTGATATTTGAATAATGCTTATACATCATAAACCTGGCATTCATGTGAAAAATCCTTTGTCTGGAAACATCAGTAGGAACAAGGCTAGGGCTGCACAAAGCAATGTTACTCAAATTCAGGTGCCATTTATGCAAAGGGTCTTTGAGACATAAAGTAGTATTGTTTTGACCACGCATCAAATGAAATCACTCTAAGGGCCTGTTTACATGGAGGTGGGGGACCCCAGGTAGGTGAGGTAACCCGCCTCTCCATATAATCTCTCATTTTTATTTGATCATGTTTACATGATAGGTGGGGTAACCCGTCTGGGCGGGTTGCCCGGTCTGCCAGGTAGGGTAACCCTGTGAGCCGGGGTCGCATTTTGCCATATAAACGACTCAAGGTGGGGTAACCCACCTACCTGGGGTCAAGTTCATGTTACATTTGCAACAACATCTAGTAACGTCACCCCGGGACCCCTGGGTTGTAAGTTTGCATGTAAACGTGGGCCATTTTTCGACCACGGCTAGGCGGGTTACCCACCTACCCGGGGTCCCCCACCTCCATGTAAACAGGCCCTAAAGCACACCCTGAAGACTGACTGTCCACTCATGCACAGGCCACTATAGTCAATGTAGTCCATGAGAAAGTACACATATAAAGGGGAAAGCCCCACTCGCACAACTCCTGCACAAGCACATAGATGGACACAAAAGTAAAAGAAACTTGTCCAGTCCTCCATTTACAAATACTACTCACTTAAATTGAACATGAAATTCAGAACCACTCAACAAAATAATTGACCCACTGTTGCCACGTGTCTAATCAGTAGTTGATCACATAACATTGGGATACTTATGGAACAGCTGCACTTGCTTGCAAAATTCAAAATGTACCAGCAAATTGACCAAATTTGATAGCCTCATTAAAAAGATGCTGTTTCTGCGAAAACTGAATTACGTGCAACCAGTTCACTTTGCGTTAATTGAAGTGCTTGTTTAGCCATCAGTTTCGTATGCAAATTTCAGTTCCAACCTTCTTAAATATCCGCTTTCTTATACTCTATTTACTCTTGATAATATAAACCGAAACGACGAGCACTAACTCTTTTACTCAGTAAAATGTACATTACACTATCATTTTTAAAACTGTTCTTCACTAATTATTATTCTTTCACCCTCAGCCATGACTTCTCTTTTACTTACAGTCCAAATCAACTAACCAAAACACCCTCGATCATTTTATTATACAACTTTTTCAAACAGTCACCTCTGGCTGGATGCTGAACTAAAGTAGTATCCCTGTATTCACACTTGTCTTCATACATGCGAAATTCTCTATTATGAGCAACTTTTACACCGGCCCGATCCGCCAATAAACCAATGTAAGCATCGTCGATTTTTAAAGGTTTTAAAACGTCGAAATACGACAGAAACTTTTCCACCACATCGCGCGACAAGACATAGCCTCCTCCGCTGCAATACGGCTTATACACGGTTTCGTTATATTCTTCAGGTGACACTGCATATCTACCCTTTCGCAGAACAACGCTGCCAACCATGATATTCCCGGTGTAGAACTTCTTCTTTGGCGTTGTGTACTTGCTCAGGAAGTCCATAAGACCGAAGGTATTCACGAACACGTCATCGTCTGACTTCAGGAGGTAATTAAAATTGCAATATTTCACCGACCATTCGAATCCCATGGCAACTTTATAACTCATGTTCCAAAAATGTTCATGGTAGTCTGCCTGCACCATGTCGCCGTAAATTTCGGCTTCTTTCTTCGTTTTTCTCATTTCTTCGTCGATGCTGTTTTTGCCCAAGAGGAAAACTGTTTTCCATTTTGTTTTGATAGAATAATCGGCTCCCCAAGTCTTGCGTATCAAGTGGCGCCTGTCAACATTTCCCACATTCGTGGACACCAAAATAAGCAAAAACACAGAGTTAGGACAGACGGCCGTACTCAGTAATTTTGTGCGATGAATTTGTGGTTGAACAAAAGATGCACCGGTGATGGTGTGATCCTTAACTAATGAACCGAGGTAATTGCTCGGTATTATGGCTTCTGTTCTTGACTGCTCATCCGGAGAAGGAGTCGCGAGATAATTCACTCCAGTTAGGTTGATATCGTTCCACACACGCCAGATTCGAACGGTTAACAAGAACGCTACACAGGTAAGGAAGAGTGGAAGAGATTTCTTCAAGAAACGCATCGTCAATCGCATCAAACTACCCACCGGCATATTTGGAGCTTCAGCTGCGCCTGAAAATGACCAACACCTGGAATCATTTAGTCTTAATTATTTAGTATTAATTACTGTTTAATCATTAAACTAAGTGGTGGAATTTTTTTGTGAAGTCCATACAAGGTTGCGTGACGTTCCCATGACGGGTTTTTATGGGCAAATTTATGTTACGCGATGTAATATGAATTTGAAAATAAATAAATCAACTGAATCAATAACAGTTTGTTTGCGATGCATTGATTATGAATACCGTACATCGCTTTGCTGAATCATTCATTGCGTGATTTCAAACCGTGAAGGACTAGGTACGAGTCTGTAACTTATGGAATAAGCACTATTGATCAACATAGTCAGAAAAAGCACGCCGAGATCCCCAAAATCCCCAAGTTCGGTGTTAATCAGGCTAGTTTTTGACTGAGTTACAGCGATTAAAAAATGGGTCGAAAAATTTTAACATCGAGCTACGGGAGGTCATCGTCGGATGTTGTGTAACGAACCCTTACGACGATGACACGATGTCA
Source organism: Platygyra sinensis (assembly GCA_019787425.1). Classification (NCBI taxonomy): domain Eukaryota; kingdom Metazoa; phylum Cnidaria; class Anthozoa; order Scleractinia; family Merulinidae; genus Platygyra; species Platygyra sinensis. The sequence continues at coordinate 31,864 of JAHPZR010012136.1, forward strand.
CCGGATGTTGATCTTAAAGTAAATTAATCATTAACCGGAATGTTGTCCTGTCTCGTTTGCTGTGTGAAAATGGCGGCAAAGTTCGATTTTTTTTATCGGAAAATTACGGCTATGTTGATAGTTACGAGAAAGTTCAAAGAATAATAAGCGATCACGAATTGGACACGACGACAAAGTATGCTTTATTCAAAGTTCCGGAGGATTTTGGTCGAAAAAGTAAGGCAATTACGGAGGATTTTGTATTTTAGCTAGCTTGTATCTGACACTACACAGTTTGACCTGAGTACCGGCGAGGTTAAAAATTACGTATATATATATGCTTGCCGTCAAGAAGAGCGATTCCGAATTCTTTCAGGTCCCTTTGGTAGTTTTCACGGGTTGGGTAATTTTTTTCTTTGCATTTTCAAGTCAGGAAATGTCACATTCCCAGTTCAGTCTTTTTCCGGTCTTTTTAGTTCCGTAAAACTGGCAACTGAACTGTGTGGAAGAAAAAAAATTACCCAACCCGTGAAAACTACCAAAGGGACCTGAAAGAATTCGGAATCGCTCTTCTTGACGGCAAGCATATATATATACGTAATTTTTAACCTCGCCGGTACTCAGGTCAAACTGTGTAGTGTCAGATACAAGCTAGCTAAAATACAAAATCCTCCGTAATTGCCTTACTTTTTCGACCAAAATCCTCCGGAACTTTGAATAAAGCATACTTTGTCGTCGTGTCCAATTCGTGATCGCTTATTATTCTTTGAACTTTCTCGTAACTATCAACATAGCCGTAATTTTCCGATAAAAAAAATCGAACTTTGCCGCCATTTTCACACAGCAAACGAGACAGGACAACATTCCGGTTAATGATTAATTTACTTTAAGATCAACATCCGGTGACATCGTGTCATCGTCGTAAGGGTTCGTTACACAACATCCGACGATGACCTCCCGTAGCTCGATGTTAAAATTTTTCGACCCATTTTTTAATCGCTGTAACTCAGTCAAAACTAGCCTGATTAACACCGAACTTGGGGATTTTGGGGATCTCGGCGTGCTTTTTCTGACTATGTTGATCAATAGTGCTTATTCCATAAGTTACAGACTCGTACCTAGTCCTTCACGGTTTGAAATCACGCAATGAATGATTCAGCAAAGCGATGTACGGTATTCATAATCAATGCATCGCAAACAAACTGTTATTGATTCAGTTGATTTATTTATTTTCAAATTCATATTACATCGCGTAACATAAATTTGCCCATAAAAACCCGTCATGGGAACGTCACGCAACCTTGTATGGACTTCACAAAAAAATTCCACCACTTAGTTTAATGATTAAACAGTAATTAATACTAAATAATTAAGACTAAATGATTCCAGGTGTTGGTCATTTTCAGGCGCAGCTGAAGCTCCAAATATGCCGGTGGGTAGTTTGATGCGATTGACGATGCGTTTCTTGAAGAAATCTCTTCCACTCTTCCTTACCTGTGTAGCGTTCTTGTTAACCGTTCGAATCTGGCGTGTGTGGAACGATATCAACCTAACTGGGGTGAATTATCTCGCGACTCCTTCTCCGGATGAGCAGTCAAGAACAGAAGCCATAAAACCGAGCAATTACCTCGGTTCATTAGTTAAGGATCACACCATCACCGGTGCATCTTTTGTTCAACCACAAATTCATCGCACAAAATTACTGAGTACGGCCGTCTGTCCTAACTCTGTGTTTTTGCTTATTTTGGTGTCCACGAATGTGGGAAATGTTGACAGGCGCCACTTGATACGCAAGACTTGGGGAGCCGATTATTCTATCAAAACAAAATGGAAAACAGTTTTCCTCTTGGGCAAAAACAGCATCGACGAAGAAATGAGAAAAACGAAGAAAGAAGCCGAAATTTACGGCGACATGGTGCAGGCAGACTACCATGAACATTTTTGGAACATGAGTTATAAAGTTGCCATGGGATTCGAATGGTCGGTGAAATATTGCAATTTTAATTACCTCCTGAAGTCAGACGATGACGTGTTCGTGAATACCTTCGGTCTTATGGACTTCCTGAGCAAGTACACAACGCCAAAGAAGAAGTTCTACACCGGGAATATCATGGTTGGCAGCGTTGTTCTGCGAAAGGGTAGATATGCAGTGTCACCTGAAGAATATAACGAAACCGTGTATAAGCCGTATTGCAGCGGAGGAGGCTATGTCTTGTCGCGCGATGTGGTGGAAAAGTTTCTGTCGTATTTCGACGTTTTAAAACCTTTAAAAATCGACGATGCTTACATTGGTTTATTGGCGGATCGGGCCGGTGTAAAAGTTGCTCATAATAGAGAATTTCGCATGTATGAAGACAAGTGTGAATACAGGGATACTACTTTAGTTCAGCATCCAGCCAGAGGTGACTGTTTGAAAAAGTTGTATAATAAAATGATCGAGGGTGTTTTTGGTTAGTTGATTTGGACTGTAAGTAAAAGAGAGGTCATGGCTGAGGGTGAAAGAATAATAATTAGTGAAGAACAGTTTTAAAAATGATAGTGTAATGTACATTTTACTGAGTAAAAGAGTTAGTGCTCGTCGTTTCGGTTTATATTATCAAGAGTAAATAGAGTATAAGAAAGCGGATATTTAAGAAGGTTGGAACTGAAATTTGCATACGAAACTGATGGCTAAACAAGCACTTCAATTAACGCAAAGTGAACTGGTTGCACGTAATTCAGTTTTCGCAGAAACAGCATCTTTTTAATGAGGCTATCAAATTTGGTCAATTTGCTGGTACATTTTGAATTTTGCAAGCAAGTGCAGCTGTTCCATAAGTATCCCAATGTTATGTGATCAACTACTGATTAGACACGTGGCAACAGTGGGTCAATTATTTTGTTGAGTGGTTCTGAATTTCATGTTCAATTTAAGTGAGTAGTATTTGTAAATGGAGGACTGGACAAGTTTCTTTTACTTTTGTGTCCATCTATGTGCTTGTGCAGGAGTTGTGCGAGTGGGGCTTTCCCCTTTATATGTGTACTTTCTCATGGACTACTTTGACTATAGTGGCCTGTGCATGAGTGGACAGTCAGTCTTCAGGGTGTGCTTTAGGGCCTGTTTACATGGAGGTGGGGGACCCCGGGTAGGTGGGTAACCCGCCTAGCCGTGGTCGAAA
>JAHPZR010012136.1:40000-45855 GCA_019787425.1 Platygyra sinensis
ATTGCCGGTGGCATTGCTGCTGTCATAGAGCAGACATTTATCAATCCAGTACATGTCATATCTCAACGTCTGATGGTCGGAGGGACAAGGAGAAAGAAACAGACAACGTGGTGCCATGAAGTCAGTTAAAATTACCAAGCAAGTCTTTAAGGAGCACGGAGTTTCTGGTTTTTACCGTGGTTTCACTGCGTCTTTAATGGTCGAGGGTCTTTGGAGTGCCACTTGGTGGGCCTCTTATAGCTTGTACTTAGATGTGATTGGGGAAAATGGTCCCTGATGGGACGTCACACCTTGTTATTAAGGGACTGTCAGGAATGATCGCTGGAATCAGTCAGCTGTGGTGGGAAATCCATAGATATCATCCGAGTCAGATTGCAGGTAAGTTAAAGAATGGTCCAAAGTTGAATGCTGGGTTACTGGAAAGCAACAGGCCTTATCGCGGTTTCGGCGCCATCTTGACGGGTAGGCAAAGCGGTCAGAAATTACAGTGTTTGTATGGAATCTGATGTCAAATACCTTTTACCAGGAATTGGAATTTTTCACAATTTGTGAATTAAAATGTTAAAATACTAGTAGAAGATTGTATTCACCAAGATTAAGGATGTCGCTTTGCTAGAAGTGACTGAGCTAACTTTTTTAATTTTCCATACATAATTTGTCTGTAAATTTTTTCCTCTAAGCAACATCTAGACGTTTGTCTACTCAGCCAAATTTACAGACAAATGTATGGAAAATTAGAAAAATTAGCTGGACATCTTCTAGCCAAGCTGAATCCTTGAAACGTGGTGAATACAATCTTCTAACTAGTATTATAATGTTACGATTCAGAAATTGTATAAAATTCAATTTTTGGAAGAAGTCATTGCTATCGGATTCCCATACAAATACTGTAAATTTTGACCGCTTTGCCTACCCATCAAGATGGCGTTGAAAACGGTGATAAGGCCCATCCAGATGGGACACAAGATGGGGGTTATATTAGTGCCAGGTTGCAGACTGAAAATATTTTGGGTGGTGATGTGTTGTGGTCTAATCAATCAAATTGACAGAGTCCACACATTTTTTCAGTGTTTGCTCTGGACAAAATAAAAAACTGGAGCCAGAAAATCCAGGTTTTGGTCTGATTGTTTGCATGCAGTTATAATAGGTTCAATAGTGGTTTCTAAACATGCGTAGAGAGAGTAACTGCTTTGATTAATACTGACCAAGAGGTCTTAATTCTTGGTACTAACCACAAGGAGCACAACCTCTGGCTAGTGCATGGATTCCAGGTTGAGTGGCCTGGTTTTGAGTAAAAGCTGGATCATTAAGATAACAAATGCTGGGGGGCGGGAAGCAGGGGTACCCTATGATGGAATATGATGCGAGTTCATTGTTTGAAGTGGTAGGAAGTTTGCAGTCTAAACAGAACGCAGAGTTGTTGGAACAGCAACAAGGTTATTTATTCCACACAAACGTAGTAATTCCGCACAAAACTTCACAACAAGCATGCGCTAGGCTTGTAAATTCAGGGCTGTAGCCAGAAAAAAATTTTGACTGTCAGAGGCAATGTCTATGAATAACTTATGACTGAGGCAATCAATCCATGGTTGAGTTCTCTTCCTAGGTATTAGGTACTATAAACAACAAAAGCCAAAGAAATGACCAAGGCAAGTGCCTCGGTTGGCCTGTTACTAGCTACGGCGCTGAAATTATTCTTCGACCTCCGACACTCTTGTATAAGCACGGCCTCTGTCAGATTTCCACCGATCTCTGTCACACTTTAACAAACACAGTCTCTGCCAGACTTTACACGTGACCTCTGTCACCTTTCAGTAAACACTATTGACTCACAAGATGATTCTCTCTAAACACCCCTGGGAAAAACCACCTAAAAACTACACTGATTCGCTTATATACTTTATAGCATAAGGTTCTAGAACTTTCCGGCTCTACTAGATAAAGTAACATTACAACATTAAGCTATTTACAGCATCATTCGTAAACAACTTAAAAAGAATTGCTGAATCACTGTGATTCGATAATCAAGCAATAATTAAATATGCACGAAAGTTCCAGACTAAATTAGCATACAGACGAACCTTCCAAGTGGCGCAATAATTTTCCATAACAGAATGCCATCCACAAGATCTGCTTTATTGGTTTGATCGCAATTTTATTATGTCTCTTTATATTTAAGGTGGAGGGAAGAAGGTCTATTTTGAGAACTCTGCGAGATCTACTGTACAATGAAGGACCCATGGCATTAACCAAGGGAATGTTTGTTAGTGCACTTTCTGAGATGCCATGCAGTGCAATTACAATAATTGGTTATGAAATGGTAAAGAGATTAAGTTTGAAGGAGAAGGAGGATTCTGGTGCTGAATAATCAAGATCTTGTTGTTTCAATTATTAATTGCTAGGATTATAAGGACTAATGTGAACACAATGGAGTGTAGTAGGTTTATGTTCTTTCTGACTACAATGAGCCTGGTTGGACTGGTATGGTCAGCATGGTGTCCCAGGGTTAATTAAGTTATTCCCTAGTAATGTGAACAAGGCTTCTCTCGTAGACAAGTGAGATACAGCTGTGGATGAGACATAAACAAAGCCAGCTTTGGAAACTGGGCTACTGTGTTTTCAGTGCTAACATGCTGATTAACCATACCTTGGTATGCAGTGCTATTAACTAGGTCAAGATAATTTGGTTTTATCAACTGGGATGATAATGGGAATTGGCCACCGTAAAGAGATTCAGAAGCTGACATTTCGAGCATAATTTAGCCCTTTGTTGGAGCGATGAAGGGCTAACGCTTGAAGTGTCAGCTTATTCCCTAGGAATGTGAACAAGGCTTCTCTTGCAAATAGAGACAAATGAAATACAGCTGTGGATGAGACATAAACAAAGCCAGCTTTGGAAACTGGGCTACTGTGTTTTCAGTGCTAACATGCTGATTAACCATACCTTAGTATGTAGTGCCATTAACTAGGTCAAGATAATTTGGTTTTATCAACTGGGATGATAATGGGAATTGGCCACCGTAAAGAGATTCAGAAGCTGACATTTTGAGCATAATTTAGCCCTTTGTCCGAGCGATGAAGGGCTAATGCTTGAAGTGTGAGCTTCCAAATCTCTTTATGGTGACCAATTCACATTATCACGCCAGTTGATAAAACCAAATTATCTTGTTATACTCCCCACCAACACAGCACCACAGTGTCCTTAGAAAGTCACCCCTTCATTAACTAGGTCAGTCTAACTTGTTAAGTTACTGATGGCAGAAAAATGATTTAGTTACATAAGGTATTTATTTAGGTCCTTGGCACTTTTCAGAGTATTATATTGGCCATAATCAAAACAGCTCCATAAAACATAGTTTTTGGACAGTCGTGACAGCATACCCTCTTTACAGACTACCACTTTCTACCCTATGTTCCTGTTGACTGGTACACCCTTCCCCCTGGTTTGCAGCATGCTATTACTTTTGCTATCAGAATCTAATGATCAACATTTGAACTACTTATTTGCAGCTGAAATTTTTTTTCTTGGGCTGAACACTAAGCACAGTGTGTCAAAATCACTTCTGGTGAAAGTTTGCTTATCAAGTTCTAGGCTGACCACTACTTTGGTAATTTAGAAAACCTATGCAACCAATCCAGCCTGTCTTTATGTATTTGGACTCTATGGTAGCAAGTGTGTTGCCTCACTCAAAATAAGCAGTAACCAACCAATCAGTGTGTGTGTATTTTTAAAACCATAATTTTGCAAAAAAAAATTAATCTGACTTGGGTAAATAAATAACTGTAGATAAATGAGTGAAAAACAAAAATAAGAATAAAATTTAAAAAAAGAAAACTGTAAAAAAAGTTAATCTGACTGGTGTAAATAAATAACTGTAGATAAATGAGTTAAAAACAAAAATAAGAATAAAATTAAAAAAAGAAAACTGTAAATAAGTCACCAGTGTAGCCTGCGTCGCAGACAGACAAAACCGCCAGTATATATATGTTATTGGCCGGCTGGGAGGTCCGTATATGGAAAAACTGTGACCGAGGTCTTGAAAATGCTGCCCTCGGCCTGCGGCCTCGGGCAGCATTCTCAAGCCCGAGGTCACAGTTTTTCCCTATACGGACCGACCCTAAGCCGGCCAATAACATTTTCATCTTTTTTTTTCTTGCCGTAAACTGGCTTACAAGTGCGTTTGTTTACGCAACTTCGCCATTGAATCGGCTTACGCGCCGTCTACAAACCATTCACAAAAAATCTAACGAGCGAAAGAACGAGTAAATCAGATACTATACGAAGAAAGATGAATTATTTCGAACTACTTTATGTTAGTGCATTTAGTTCCCTAGTTAAGGTCTCCAAAATTGTTTTCCAGGTGTGAATTTTTGTTCAAAGTTTGAAGTTGTACTTCAAAAACAGTTTTTGTCGATCATTGCGAATCACTCGACTGAATTAGACTTTTCTACCGTAAACTGAGTAGCAGATAACGAGGAAATTCGTTAAGTGTACTCCACAGCAATTCTCTAAAGTACAGCAACGATTAGAGAGGGAAACTCGACTGAAATTGACTCAGTTTTTACTTAAAACTGTACAGAGAGACACACAGGATTACGCGTTACAGCGCCGAGCAACAAACAACCAAACAAACTCTCACAACTTCAAAAACTTCAATTGAATTTACTTACAGTAACTTTCCTTGCCATCTAAAGGTGAATAGAGGTAAACTTGCGTTAATTCATCGTCTTTTGAAGTGTAAAAAGGGCGAAAGATTGACGATAACCGCTAATTCATTCACGAAAATAGATCAACTCGATGGATTCCGCCCGCTGTAGCGGTCCGTATGAGAGAATTCCGTCCGCTCCAGGAACCAATCAGATTGCAGGATTTGTTGAATTTTGCCCGCTCACGAGCCGAAAAAAAGATTAAGTCCTATTTTTACGATAATCGTATCTATAACAAAATTCTCAATCGTGATTGGTTCTCCGCGCGCCTATTTGTCACGTAATCGGCGCGCGATCACGTGGGTGTCCAATTACAGCTGTCCGATTTGAACTTTTTGTAATCGGACACCTGTAATTGGATACCCACGTGATTTTCACGCCAATAGCCCTTTTCACGGTTAGTTTTTCTCATTTGCATTACAATGTAATCCAACGTGTATGCGAGGCAATTTCGGGCTAAAACTGCAAAACAGCCCGAAATTGCCTCGCATACATGCTAAATTTTATTGCTGGTTTTCACATGACGTCACTAAATTTCAAACTTCAGAAATATTGATCCCCCTGAAATTTTACTTTCATGCTGTATAAGAGCAGCTAAAAACTAATATTCATAGATATTTTCACTCCGAATGGGTTCTTGGTTTAGTGATAGACTACGCTTGATTTTCTAAGCTTTTGCGTGACGTGACATTTACATGACGGGTTATGTTGGTTTAAAAGGTGACTTATTTCGGGGAATTCGGCTATCTGAACAGTTCTTGTATTAGAGTAAAGTACTATTGTTACGTTTTTGAGTTATTCGAGAGATAAATTCACTCTTTCGTAGCAAAACTCAGTGACAGATGTTTCTGCTGGTTTCCGGCCGCCATGTTGGTGCCCATATACGTGGGCACCAACATGGCGTCTCCATACAAATCTCTATAAATTTGGGGAAAACGTTTCTTCGCATATCTTCCATGAGAAAAATTGCTGTGACCTGAATCTTGGCGAGAGTCTTTGCATATGTACCCTCTTTCTATTTCCAGATTCTGGACTTAATCTATTGAACGGTTTTGATTTTTTATTTTGATCTATTTTGAATGGCGGGACACTGAAAACCAGCAATTGTTATACAAATGAGCAAAGGTAACCGTGAAAAGGGCTATTAC
>JAHPZR010012137.1:0-19389 GCA_019787425.1 Platygyra sinensis
AGTCACAACGCATTTTCATTGGTAGAAACAACAACACATATGATTAGTCGAAAGGTGTTGGACATGTCTGCCACGCAGGACAAAACTGCAACGCTACAGGGTTAGGGCGAGATAGTCAAGTGTAGTCTAGGGCGAGCGGGACGAGCCGAGAGCGGTCTGGTGAGGAGGGAGTGCGCAGGGGAGCCTGTAGACATTCCATTGATGCCGCCGTTCCATGATACCAGCTCCTGGTATCAAGATCTGATTGGTTGAATCGATGACTGTTGACAGCTCTGAGATAAATAATTGACAGATCTTGACAACTGCTTGTAAATTAGCATAATTCTTGCCGAGACCGTCAACAACGGCTCCCGTGTGCACTGCACAGTTCACTGACGACGAATTTGAAGCAGCTTTGAGCAATTCTTTGCAACATTTTCGTCATATCTCTTGTTTGAAACGTGAGTAGAAGCTATGCCTTGAAACTGTGGCGTAGAAGCGCGATGTTTTCGGAATTCTACAGACTGGTTTCGGGAAGAGCCTAATTTTTCAATTGCTGCCGCGTCTACGATGGTAAACAGTGGTAAATAAAATAGACAGGCCAAACACGACTCCTACGGTTCGTGCCATTTGTTGATTTGCCGTTTATTTTTCGGTCTTTCGACCTTTTTGTCGCTTCACTCTTGTTCATGAAAGGCATTTCGTATTGTGTTATAAGGAGAAAACTAGAGCCGTTAGATCGTGCTATGCGGCAAATTTTAAGAAGTCATAGGTTTGCATGATTTCCGCTGTTATCTGCGTGTTGCTTCGTTGAGTTTGACACCTCTATAATTTGCCATGTGTTAGAGTATTGTTTTGGCTCATTTCTATTGCAAGATTTGTTTTTTAAGTCTCCAAGTATTTGCTTTTAAGGGACAAAATATGACATTTACCGTGAACGTGTTGCTTACTCGCATTCTATATTGTGACGCCGGGCCCGGCTATGATTAGAACTGTTTGCAAGTACAGTAGGTAGATTCTTATCACGGGTGTCATATTTGCCCTCCTACGTTTTCCTTCGTAGCTTTACTTCGAGAAAGCTATAGGCTTGTCTAGAGAAATTCTATTGTTTCTTGCAGCTATCTGATCGAGCTTATGTTCGTGGAGCTCGATGTATAGGTTTATTTCTCCTTTGATTGTTCTGGTGCCACAGGATTTAAATTTAACTCATTACGCGCAAGTCTGGTCGACTGTGTTGCGTGTTGTATATGCCATTGTTCGGCTTAGTTCTGATTGTAGACCTCTTAAAACTTGCCGCCCAGCACGATCTAACGGCTCTAGTTTTCTCATTTTCTCGTAGGAGTCGTGTTTGGCCTGTCTACTTTATTTACCATCGGTGCATCAATTACGGTAGACTGTTATAAAAAGCCGATTCATCAGCGCGGGGAAACCCATCAATTTTGACAGGTTTAATTACCTCCTTGACAGATATGTAACAGGCTAATCACCAAGGGGCGGAACGGTACATTGAAAACAATGTCTACAGGCTCCCCCGCGTCCCACTCGCTTCGCTCGCGGAGTCACGATGCTCCGACTCCCACTCGCTCGCCGAATTATTTTTCCGACCTCGCTGGGAGCCTGTTCGCAGGCTCCCAGCGAGGTCGGAAAAATAATTCGGCGAGCGAGTGGGAGTCGGAGCATCGTGACTCCACGAGCGAAGCGAGTGGGACGCGGGGGAGCCTGTAGACATTGTTTTCAATGTACCGTTCCGCCCCTTGGTGATTAGCCTGTTACATATCTGTCAAGGAGGTAATTAAACCTGTCAAAATTGATGGGTTTCCCCGCGCTGATGAATCGGCTTTTTATAACAGTCTACCGTAATTGATGCACCGATGGTAAATAAAGTAGACAGGCCAAACACGACTCCTACGAGAAAATGAGAAAACTAGAGCCGTTAGATCGTGCTGGGCGGCAAGTTTTAAGAGGTCTACAATCAGAACTAAGCCGAACAATGGCATATACAACACGCAACACCAGAACAATCAAAGGAGAAATAAACCTATACATCGAGCTCCACGAACATAAGCTCGATCAGATAGCTGCAAGAAACAATAGAATTTCTCTAGACAAGCCTATAGCTTTCTCGAAGTAAAGCTACGAAGGAAAACGTAGGAGGGCAAATATGACACCCGTGATAAGAATCTACCTACTGTACTTGCAAACAGTTCTAATCATAGCCGGGCCGGCGTTACAATATAGAATGCGAGTAAGCAACACGTTCACGGTAATGTCATATTTTGTCCCTTAAAAGCAAATACTTGGAGACTTAAAAAACAAATCTTGCAACAGAAATGAGCCAAAACAATACTCTAACACATGGCAAATTATAGAGGTGTCAAACTCAACGAAGCAACACGCAGATAACAGCGGAAATCATGCAAACCTATGACTTCTTAAAATTTGCCGCATAGCACGATCTAACGGCTCTAGTTTTCTCCTTATAACACAATACGAAATGCCTTTCATGAACAAGAGTGAAGCGACAAAAAGGTCGAAAGACCGAAAAATAAACGGCAAATCAACAAATGGCACGAACCGTAGGAGTCGTGTTTGGCCTGTCTATTTTATTTACCACTGTTTACCATCGTAGACGCGGCAGCAATTGAAAAATTAGGCTCTTCCCGAAACCAGTCTGTAGAATTCCGAAAACATCGCGCTTCTACGCCACAGTTTCAAGGCATAGCTTCTACTCACGTTTCAAACAAGAGATATGACGAAAATGTTGCAAAGAATTGCTCAAAGCTGCTTCAAATTCGTCGTCAGTGAACTGTGCAGTGCACACGGGAGCCGTTGTTGACGGTCTCGGCAAGAATTATGCTAATTTACAAGCAGTTGTCAAGATCTGTCAATTATTTATCTCAGAGCTGTCAACAGTCATCGATTCAACCAATCAGATCTTGATACCAGGAGCTGGTATCATGGAACGGCGGCATCAATGGAATGTCTACAGGCTCCCCTGCGCACTCCCTCCTCACCAGACCGCTCTCGGCTCGTCCCGCTCGCCCTAGACTACACTTGACTATCTCGCCCTAAACCCAACCGAACCGGGAGCCTGTTCGCAGGCTATTCATGCTCCCGATCAGGCTGCGACGGGGCTGAGCCATGATGTTGTGCTCCTCGGCGTACGCTTTCATGAAGTCTCCAATATCGTCCCTGCTGATTTCCGTGTTCTTAAAGATCGGGCACATTTCGCTAAACTTCTCTTTCAAATGTTCTGGAACACGAATATCCACTTCCACGCACCCAAACAAACGCTCATTTCGTACCTCGCTCAATATCCGCTCGGGACTCATAATCTTGACTTGATCCAGCAGTCGTCGTACTTCGGTCGCGATGAAATGCTGTAATTCACGATTCGTTTTCTTCATATCACGCCATTCACATTCCCACCTCTCCACGACACGGTAACCTTTGCTGCGAATATACTCAGTATTTGCTTTCGTCTCTTCCAACAGCTCAGCCATCGGTTTCTTGCGTCTTTCGTTGAATTCTTTTCCGTGGTTGAGCGCGCAGTCATGGCCGTGCCAATAGCACCCGTGGAATTGATATACGGTTTGCCTCTCTGGGTTAAAACCATCCACGGGAAGTTTACGACCACCGATGCGCTTTTCTGTGTTGTTCAATTGATGACGAATGTAGATTCGTTCCTTGTGTGCCACCCACTCCAGCCACTCGATTGCCATGCGTACAGAACTTTTGGTTTAAACTCATTTTCCGCCAGCCGTCTTGTATAACTTCCGGTGGGCATGTTCTGCATCACGGCCCAGAGGTACAAGGCGTTGGCATCATACCCCACGATCTTCTCACACAGCTTAGCGTCCTGGCCTTTCTCTGCTTCCCTGATCTTTGTTTTGCCTGCTTCATGGTAACGATGAAAAATGATACTGGGCCCGCCTGTGTTGTTATCCCGGATAAGGTGATACATGTCGCTGTTAGCTTGGTCGAAGAGACTGAAATACGTTTGCGGTGCCAGGTAAGAGAAAAGGTACTTTAAGGTGAGACCAGGAACAGAAATACCGTCTTTAAACATGTCGATCTTTCTCTCCTGCCAGAACTGACTCATTTTTTCGACCGCCTCCAGGAAAGGTACCACATCCAAATTATTGTACCAAACAAGAAATCTTTAAAGGTGGACATTTCCTTGTCTTCCCATACTTGCTGACAGTACTGGTATTCTTCATTGGTGATGTTTTGGTTCTTCAGGCTGAATAGAAAGCAGCGTGAGGGGGTAGCGACGTTTCCTCTAGCTTGTCCAGGCTGTCGATCCACTCATAAGGAAAGAAACCTTTGGTCTGCTCACACTCGTAGGCCTTTCAGGAACTGGTCGTAGCTGAACCCTGGGGCGAGATAGTTCGTGATGTCGAGGAGCTTCAGAAATTTTGTCTTGAGGCACATGTGGTTGCTGTTTCTCTTGACAGTGAACTTGATGGGGTGATGTTCTATCAGGTACGGGAACAGAAATTCTTTCACAGCGTTCAGATCGTACTTGCCAGAATTAAAGCCTAGCACGGGTAGTTCACTAAGATACGCGTTCAGTTTCTGAGCCAGCTCGTTCAAGACTTTGTTATCACTGGTTCTTACTTCTCCAAACAACATATCTTCGCAGTCAGCAATTTCTTCTCGCCTCTGTCTTCTCTCTTGTCTCCTTTCGGTATCCAACTGCACGTTGAATCTTCTGTAAAATGACGGATCATTTCCACTCACTTCGTCATCTAAGAAGGCGCGATCTTCCTCGTTCTCAGACTCGATTTCTTCCTCATCGTCTTCATCATCGCTTGACATCAAATCAATCCCTCTACTTTCATCCTCACTATCTTCTCCGGTTTCTTGTTCGCTTTCGTTTTCACCACTACCAGACTCTTATTTCCGTCTTGCATATCCACTAGCATTTGCGCCAGTTGATCTTCATTCGTCTCACCACGGCTAGAGACAGCTGCATTATTAAGCGTTTCAAACACCTCTGCGAACTGTTCTTGGAGGAGAGACGAACTTTTCGTACTGATGGACACCAAGTACTGAATAAACTCTTCAATAAACTCTTTAGGGTCACCGCTAGACACGAAACATTTCGGTTCTTGATACTCAGGCACGTTACTACAGACACTCACACTGAGGGGGACATGGGCCGATTGCCAGTTCAATTTTTCTGTGTTCTTTAACTCTTCCGCTTTTTCTTTGTTAAAGTAGCACTCGAAGTCGAAGGTGGCGCGATACGGAAAATAGCGTGCTTCTTCTGGGACAAGAATTCCTTCATCTTCTAATTCTTCAAAGATCGTTTTCGGAACATGGTAAGCTCCGCCAGGGTACTTGAGCTGGACTTTACCGTCACACGTCTTCTCATGTCTTCTCAACTTATTGGCGCCTTTCCAGTATTTGCCACATCTGGAGCATTGAAACGATTTACTGTAACGAGCGAGATCTTTTATATAGGAGAAATGCTTCTCGTACAAGTTCAAGTAAAGAGTGCTTTCATAATGGCGATGTGAGCGGCGGAGAAGTGTAGCGGCGATGTCAGGCTTGTCTTCAGTTTCTTCCTGTTCTTCACCGTGGGTCTGTGTGGGCGCGAGATTGTACACTTGAATATTCACTTCGTACAGTTTCTCTAATTCATCCAGCTCGGTTAACTTGACTCCATGAAACTTTTTCTTGGCTAGACCGGCTTCTCGGTACTGTTGATAATAGTATTTCGTGTCCCTCTCTAGGTTCTTCGTGTGACAGCCGTTATGTAGGGCGAGGCAGCGGAAGAAACACAGATTATCTTGATATGGTTTACCCGTGTTCTTATCGTTTTCCAGTGCGTCGATTCCTCTGTTTTCCACCAAGTAATGGGGTAGATTTTTACCACGACCGATCGGATGATCGCGAAGTTTCCAAACAAACCAGGTGACATTCGTCACCAGATCCACGACCCATTTACTGTTCGGCCTCTGCTGGCGAATCCACTCCAAGAAATCGATGTTGCTTATTTCTTCTATCGCGCGCTCTAAATCGTCTTGATCAGAAACGAGAAAAGGTTGCTCCAACACCAGGTTGTTGTTGGCTGAAGGGTGGTGATACTGGAGGGCGCCGGTTTCTGTATTGCGTAAAATAAAACCAAAGGCGAAGTTGGTTTTGAACACAGTCGTTTGATCGGCGAAGATGCGGCTCAGCTGTTCGCGGAGGGAAGCTGGACTGATCGTCGACAGGCGAAAATTGTACCAGTCTTGAAGTCTGTTGTGGCGGCTGAACCTGGTACGAATCTGTGGCCAGTGTTGTCTGTACATTTGGACAATGTTTTCCTCACTACTGGGAACAAGGTTTGTAGGAATCAGCAGTGGATCCGCTTCCCAGCTAGAACCTGCAGTTGCAGTCGACGCTTGAGGAGTAGCTGATGGTTCTGACGCTGTATTTGCACTTGTTTGGTCTGTCCTCTTAGATTTTTTGGCAGCAGGCGCGTCTGTATTTTTCTCAGCGGCGGGTCGTTTGCGAGCGGGCTGTGCAGTTGAATGCGCGATACGAATATGAGCGTTGTAGGGCGCGAGGTTGTGAAATGTTTCACCACATGTACCACAAGTGAAGGTGCGTTGCGCAGCTCGCTTCTCGTGAGCTTTGAGATGACGATCGAGACTAACCTTTTGAGTGAAACGCTTATCACAGCGAGAACATTCGTAGGGTTTCTCTCCAGTATGGGTACGTCTGTGCCTATTTAAGTTACCTGAACGGTTAAAAGTCTTCCCACAGGTGTCGCAACGATGTTCCTTGTGAGGCTTTTTCGCTGGAGGCTCACCAGAACCCATTTGAGCATCCTACAATTAATTATTATTAGCTAGTCTTAGTGTAAAGCTAAACTATCCGATCGATAGATAAGTTCTTATCATAAACAAAATGAAAACAAGTTGAAATTCAAGAGAAACTTGCGTTTGTTTTGATTTCAGAGCTCCATCCGCCATATTGAATTAACCAGTCTTCGCTCGGTCAGATATAAAGGAGATTTGATTCATTCATCAAAGACCATAAAGAGAGTTGAGTGTTTGATCAGAAGGAATTATGCCTAGATTCCAATTGAAAACAAATGCTTTTAGAACAAAACGCGAATACATCTCCGTTGCGATAAGTTCCAGGAAACCTCTATAACATTTAAGTTGACACGAGAATTGAGCTTTTGATCAGATCTCTTCTGATAACTTAATCGATTCTCTCTACCAACAAAAGCGAACGAAACGAACAATGAAACGAGAAGTGAGCTTTTGTTCAGACCACTTGAGCGACTTAATTTTCTCCAAAAGGCTAGTAAGAAGTCAAATCACTTACGGTTTGCGAAGGATTCCAAGACGGTAGCTGATTCACTTCTCCCAGCCACTGAAAATAAGTACAGAGAAGTACTTAAGTTTATTGAACAAAGGACACAACAGAGATAATTAATTGATCATAAAAGGAAAACTTACATCGTCAAATAAACTATCTTCAGTCTCCGGTGATAATTCGCAGTTTTGATCATTCTAAAACCGAAAGAAAAATGTGGACGTTAACGAAACTACAAAACATAGAGTCCCATTATTGTTTAGATCACCTGAAGCGTTAAAGTCACTAAACAATAAAACATTGATACGTAAGATAGAGAAAAATGACTTACATTTTCCAGCGCCAGGCGTTCCATGGCCTCAATTCTTTGTAGCTCAGTATTCGTAAACTGTAAAGCAAAAGATATTTCGATTAAGTTTGCTTATTCCGATTATTTAACATGGTTGAGAGTAAATAGACTTATTCACACATCGCTTTTATTTCATTGTGTTTAACGGAGCGTTTGATGCAAATTTAAGTCAAAGTAACACGCATAATTACACTTGCTTAACGGTGCGTGTTAAAACAGTCTGATATCATGCTACAAAATACGTTAAACAACCCCAAAATAAACTTACCGAATTACTCAAATCCAGATCAGCTTCTACGATATCAATTTCAGGCAGTGTCTCGTTGTTTGATGTCTACATTAGAAGAGAAAGTTTTCTTTAAAGAGAGAACTGAACACTTGTTGAACATTCAAAACTTCATCCAACGGTTTACGACTTATGTAAGAGAACAATACTTACAAGTGCTTCGCGCTGAGAATATTCGTCCAACAGTTCGTCCAATGCGCTGATTTGTTCATCATTCTACGGCGAATATAGGTAAAGTTAGTTCGGCGCTACAAGAGAGAACTGAAGTAAAATCAAACCTCACTTTATTTACCTGAAGTTCTTGGAGAGTCAACTCGGTCAATCGCGCTAACGCCAGCGGAACAAAATTCTCTGGAATTTGGACGGCTTCAGTCAACATCTCCCAGTCACGGACTGATAAGCAAGCGCTCAAGGCAGCTTGAAGATCAATAACGTCGGTGAAAAAAGCCATGTTGATAACCGTTTCGAAATCGAAAAAAGTTTTCAAGTTTCCAGCGAGTTCAAGTTGAATGAACGAATGACGCTTTCGTTAAAATTGGCGCTTTTATTTTGAAAACATACTAGATTTCTCATAAACCAATCAAGTTCACTATTAACGGGCAAGTTTAGGCAACCTTATTGTTTTCATTGTACTAGAGCGACGCTTATTAGTATGGAGGAAGACACTTCATTAGTATGGAGGAAGACACTTTACTGATTAGTATGCAGGAAGGCACCTCATTAATATGGAGGAAGACACTTTATTAGTATGCAGGAAGACAGGGGAAGACAGGGGAAGACAGTAACGGGGCTTAATTCCCAACATAGTAAACTACTATTGAGAGTTTACGCAGGACGTTTAACGAGAAATGGCAAACGTAAGCTTGTTTTTTATTTTTCTTTATCGAACTCTCAGTAAAACCTACCAGAAAAATTGACAAAAAGTCCTACATTTACAAAAAAACACAAACCTTAACTTCTCGCCGAGTAACGGCTTATGGCAAAAGTGCAAACTAACGGCTTTATGGTTTTCTTTCTTTCAAGCCAAGAGTGCTAAGCCACATTTTTATTCTACTGTGCAGGTGTTCTTGATTCCCTAAAGTAGTTTCTGTTTCTTGTAATTCGCGAAGCGCGCGAAGTCAAAAAATAAAACGCAAATTACTGGAACCCCGCGAGAGTCAGACAACATAAGCGTGTTCTGAGAGTAACTGAAGGAAACCTGATCAAAGCTGAATTTTCGTTTTAAAAATTGTTGTAGGAACACTACCATATACGCTTGAGGAAACTGGCTTCAAATCTTCCACCAGTCGGTTTTGTTTGTCTGAGTTATAGCGTCACTTGCTCGCTGACCCCAACTACCTAGCTCCCAGTTTCCCAGGATAGCGATACTAATTGTAAATGGAAGCGTAGCTAGGATGGGACATAGACAAAAGTTAAAAACGTTCGCTGGCTAAAATATTTAAAAAAACATGAGCTTTCGACTATTAGTCTACAGCCTTTCGACGGATAAAAATGGATGATAATTTTTCTTGTATATCTACCTCTTTATCTTTTAGGGTGGCAAGATGTCATCTGTGAGGAAAGTAAACTTGAAAAGTGCATCGAGGATTTTGCAGAGACGTTTGGCCAACTTAAAATCACCGACGAGCCCTTTCTATCACCCGACACGTAAGCACTGCATCAACTTATAGTGACGAATCTGAGCCCATAACATCAAACGAACCACGAGGAAAGCTAAAAGAGTTTCTTTTGTCATGCAAACTTGAACTGCTTGGAAACCCGTGGATGAGCTGGAGCGATTCAACTGAAAGAACGAAGCTACGCCAAACTAAGAGAACCACTGAAATAGTATCAGCCGTTTTGAAGACAGTTTCACCTGAAAATGCTGGTAATTTGTGGCAAAACCTAACTTCTTCTTCGGATATGAACGAGGCTCTGGGTGTTGACAAGTTGTCACCTTCAGAAGAATCATATTTACAGGCCTCAGTTGAAGCGTACCACAACGCAACAAGCTAGGACACTCGTAGGCAGGTCCTTTCAATCATGACTGGGGTTGCAAGCTTCAAAGACATTTCTCAGAACATTCCAGGTCTCACAAGGTACCGCAGTTTGGCAGTTGATGAGCTCAGGTACCACAACAGCCCACTAAACGGATTAGAGTGGACTTAAGTCAACTCGATCACTTCCTCGGTTTCATTACGGGTCCTCACCTAGTGCAGGACCTTCCATTTGGTCAAAAACATTTGAAGCTTTCTTCACGTGAATAAATCGAAGTGCCCAACGTGATTCGCCTGATGATACCGCAGAGGGTGGTAAATCAATATAAGCAGTACTGTATGGAAACCAACTTCAAGCCCTTCAGTGAATCGACAATGCTGCGGGTACTCTCCGAAAGCAGCGGTGAGTGCTTCTGTAAGAAAATTTCTACGGGGGTTGGACTATTTTGCAGCCGAGGGTGCTCGCTCATTTGATGACTTATCTGTCATTGTCCGCCAAATTTCTCGCCTTGGTCCAGGCAAGGAGTGGGAGACGTTTATCGCCCAAGCTCTAAAGACTGACAAGTTGTATCTAAAAGGAGACTTGAAGGTATTCACAATTTAATTTAGGTGATACTATTACACATTCGAGCAAAAGAAGAGGGGGAAAATTCAACGTTGTCGCTTAAAACAAAATAAAGTGTTGAGCATGTTAAATTATAAGTTAACGTTCCTGCTTTTTGTTTAGCTGATTGTATGTTTATTGGGCTTATGTTCAAACTTTGTGTTATCAACAGGTTCACATTAGTAGCCCCTCTCAAGTTGCGGACCACTGTCCAGTGCTTGCTCTTAGGTACAGTACCGAAGTACATTATCAGCAACGTTGTGACCACGCCCACAGGGACAGGTGTGGCCGATGCCAAGGTCTTCTCGAAAACCTGGCAGAGATTGAACGCGTCCTCAGCGAAACCAAATTGCCGTCGGATGATGAAAAGGACGAGGCTGTGCTCCTGTTCCAGACAGCAAAACGTGCCATCCTATCCTGGAAAAGTCACATCTTGAGATCAAATAACCAAGACCGGGCACGGTTAGAGGTGTGGGAACAACTTGACGAGAAGAACATCTTAATTGTTAACGACTGGGCAATGAGATTTCTGCCGCGGAGATATCGAGAATCTCAAGCAGACTGGTTCGGTAAGCGAGGGATCTCTTGGCACATCTCTGTGGTGTACCGTCGCTTGGATGGTGTGCTCCAGTGGCAGGGCTTTGTTCATATCATTGAGTCATGCAACCAAGAAAGTTCCTCAGTGGTGAAAATAATGCATGATGTACTCGGCACCATTAAGCTATACAACAAAGAAGTTAGTGGGGCATATTTACGGCAAGACAACGCCGGCTGTCATCACTCATCTTCAACTATTCTTTCTTGCCCATTGATATCAGCCTCTACTGGCGTCAAGATACACCGTATTGATTTTTCTGATCCACAAGGCGGAAAAGGTGCTTCTGATAGGTTAGCAGCAACATGCAAATCTCATGTCAGACTCTTTATCAACGAAGGGAATGACGTAACTACAGCACATCAGCTCAAAGATGCTCTTCTTTCACATGGGGGGATAGACGGGGTGAGGGGTTGTTGCAATGGAGACCATTGAAGATTTGGTAGAAGACAGCAGAAAGATCCTTACGATCAGCAAGCTTAACAATTTTGCATTTCACGACGACAGCATAGCTTAGCGCGCATATGACGTTGGAAAGGGTGAAGAGATCGTATTGGAAAAGACATCAGCAGGTAACTGTAAATGGAAAATATATGTTGGGGTTTTATTTATTTGTTGTTTATTGTCATTTTTCAGTTTCAAATTATAAGCTATGTTTTACCACTGGCCACCACTTCAATTTTTAGGCTAACAGCGTACGGTTAATTCGGTGATATCTCAATGCACAATTATTGGTTTTCAATGATGTAGATGCCAAGTCATTAATCACATTCATACGTTTCCATACATTTATGCGTCTCACGCATACGTGCTTGTGCCTGGGGCCAAACAAGGAATCTCTCCCACAAGGTTTTACAAAATCAGGATTACAGATTAGTAGCTGAATGATGTAATGGAATGCATTTGATAATATCTTCTCTCTCCCATTTCAGAGCCTCATAACAGATGACGTATGTCAGAATTTTCCTCTGGCGGATTCAAATCCCTCGGTACAAAACGTCCAGAGAAGAAGAAGCCAACGGAGGGACAGCCCGAACAGATTCACGCAGGTGCTGAAGAAGCAACATCAATCTTTGCCTGCCCTCAAGATGGGTGTGTTAAGGTAGGCCATCTTCTCTAGAAAAGCACCTATCATTGGAACGATGCACTCGGTCTTTAGAGAGGCGGACTTTGTTAGACCTTGCTAAACTGGGCTACAAATTCCGCCTAGAGGAGGGTGGGTCCTGCATTTCTATCCCTGCTGCCGTTACAGTCCCAAAGGAGACTGCAACTGACCAGTGCATCCGTGAAGGTTGGGCTCTCAAGTGTAGGCCTATCGTTTCAACGCACAACAGAAAGCCTACCTTGACGCGAAATTTGCTATTGGTCAAACCACTGGCAAAAAGTTAGATGGTGATACAGTTGCACGTGAAATGAGACGTGCACTCGGGCCAGATGATGTGCGCCTTTTCAAAGGAAACTTTTATGACCATTAGACTCCAGCATCCCATTACTTTTGATCAATATGATATTTGCGACATGGCCAAGAATGGATCACAGGAGCGATGAAAACTTAGCATGCTACAAAGCATGTGTCAGAAACTGGAATTAGAGGTTAATTTGGTTTTATCAACTGAGTTGTCAGCGGGCAGCGATGGCGAGTGGACGTGTGTTGTAGAGCTCCGTCTCGCCCTGACTAGACTGCGCGGATTCAAATAATTAACAGCGTAAAACATTTCAGAAAACATTTGTGGAGTAGTTGGTGAGGCTATTTCGACGGCGAGAAGTTTCCTTCTTTAAGCGAACATGGCCGAAGCAGCGTCGGACACGTGCTCACTTGAACAACTATACAAGGTAGAGAATGTCAAAGACATTTCGAAATGTTTTGCCAAGCTCCATTCGAACATAAGCGCTGAATTCAGCAAATTTAGCGAGCAACTGAAAGATGCAACTGACCGAGTACTAGAGCTGGAGAAAGGGATGGCTCACTTTGAACAGGAGCAACTGGAGATAAAAGAAAGCATAATACCCGGTGTACAAGACGAGGTAAAGGCTGTCCATAACGAAATTTTGGCACTCAACCTCTGGGGAAGAAAATGGAACCTCATTATCCATGGTATCACCGGAGAAATAAAAGAAAGTTCTGAAGTTACAAGAAATAAGGTTCAAGAGTTCTTCAATACCGTTCTTAAGATGGATCCGGGGGAGGTGAAAGATATCAATATCGCAGCGTGTCACAGAATTCGTGGAAGCCGTGATGCAACCAAGGAGTCGATCATCATTAGGTTTGTTGACCTACAACAGCGCGATGGTATTCTTTATAGAGCTAGGAAGCTCCAAAAGGGGTCTGGCTTTGGCGTTATGGTCGATCTTCCACCAGAGCTTTCGAAACTTAGAGGAAAACTACTCAAGAAGAAGAGCGAGCTACCCCCTCAGCAACAGAAAGATGCTAAATTAAAGTATTTGCAGAAGGCCCCTTTCCTTCAACTAATAGTGGACGGTCATGTTCTAGCATCTGGATGAACTGAGGAGACACTCAGCTAAGTATTTCTTCCTTCCAAAAGCTAATTCCAGAACAGTATATTTATTCCGCTATTGAGATATAAATGAACTTTTTCCAGGTCCGCGTGTGTCGTAGCGCAGGACGTTTATTGTGAAGCCAGAGGCTGGAACCGCTAACAGGGCGCTGTTTGTTTTGTTTGTTTTATACGTGTGTTTCGTTTGTGTTTCCTAGGGTATGTAAATCACATTTAGTTTTCTCCTCACAACTACAAATTTTCAATATCACCTATTTTGCTTGGGCTAGGAAATCATTTTTAACGATTTACAAATTCAATTCTGGACATTTAACATTAGTAAGTCACAAAATGTAAATTCAGGGGCGACACAATCAACAGATTAAGGATTGGAACGTTAAACTGTAAAGGTTTAGCCGATGAAAAGAAAAGAAAAGACGTCTTCAATTGGCTTCGACAAAAGAAACTTGACATATACTGTCTACAAGAGGCACATATTAAAAATAGCAAAATAGAACAGTTAAGGTGGGAATCCCAATGGGGCTACAAGGCGTTTTTTAGTAGCTTAGACAGTAAAAGCTGTGGGGTAGTCATCCTATTTAACAATACATTCGAATATGCGGTACATAATGTAATCAGTGATCAACACGGCAGATACATTGTCCTAGACATTTCTATATTTCAACAACGTTGCACTTTGGCTGCCCTGTATGGTCCAAACACGGACTCCTCGGAATTTTTTACAAACTTGAAAGAAAACCTAATCAATTGGGAATTGTCAAATGAGCCTATTATACTATGTGGTGACTGGAATGTGGTGTTAAATTCTGAGAAAGATACCATAAATTATTTAAGGGAAAACAATCCGAATGCCCGAAAATCCTTGTCGGATTTAATCAATACTCTTGACTTGGAAGATGTGTACAGAGAAAGAGAACCAAATGGACGTGGCTATACATGGAGCTCGTACAGTAATTTAAAACAGGTAAGAGGAAGAGGTTTCTGGAAATTCAATAACTCTTTACTTTCGGACTCGGAGTACGTGAGACTTGTTAAAGAATGTATTAAAGAAACGATAGACGATTACAAAATTAATGGCGATCTAGAGTATCCACAGTCGAACATATTTTCCATTAATGATCAACTGTTATTTGAAACGCTAAAGCTCCAAATTCGAGGAAAAACTATCTCCTATGCAGCGTGGAAGAAAAAAGAGCAAAATAAGGCTGAACAGCTTTTGGAAAACGAGATCAATGATCTTCAACAGAAGTTCAACGGATTCCCTCTTGAAGAAATAAAAAAAAAACTTGTTCAAAAACAAAATGAGTTACAAAACCTGAGAGAGCATAAAATGCGCGGTATAGCCATAAGATCGAAAGCTAATTGGATAACAAATGGAGAAAAAAATACAAAGTACTTCCTAAATCTAGAAAAAAGACATTACACAAACAAATTAATCCCTAAACTTATTTTAGAGAATGCTACAGAAATTACAAATCAAGAAGATATAATTAAAGAACAGGAACGTTTTTATGGAAGTCTTTACACCTCTAGGAAAACTCAATTTAGGGCGGACCATCTCTCCACCTTTTTCAGTCGGGACAATATAAGGCCGAAATTAACTCCTGACGAAATGGTCTCCTGCGAGGGTAAAATTTCTGTTAAAGAATGTTTGGACGCTTTAAAGGCTATGGGCGATGGAAAAAGCCCTGGGATGGATGGTTTTACTGCGGAATTTTATAATTTTTTTGGAATGACCTTAGCCATTATCTAGTGCGGTCAATCAATTTTTCATATACAATTGGCGAAATGTCCGTCACTCAAAGAAGTGCACTAATAACTATTTTACCTAAGCCAAACAAACAAAAGTTTTACTTAAAAAATTGGAGACCAATCTCTTTACTTGGCGTCGATTATAAGATAGCTTCTGCTGTTATTGCCAATCGTATTAAGAAGGTTCTCCCAAGTATCATCTCACACACCCAAAAAGGTTTTCTTAAAAACAGGTCCATTGCTGAAAATACTAGGCTAATTTATGATATCATCGATAAATTAAACTCTAATAATCAAGAAGGCTTACTGCTATTAATTGATTTCGAAAAAGCATTCGATTCGGTAGAATGGACGTTTCTTGATGAAGCCTTAAAGTTCTTTAACTTTGGGGAATTCATAAGACACTGGGTTAAAACCTTTTATAATAATATTAACAGTTCTATTTTATATAATGGTCATTGCTCAAACTCGTTTTCGGTCACAAGAGGAGTTAGACAAGGCGATCCATTGTCACCTTACCTTTTCATTATATGTGCCGAGCTTCTAGCAGATGCAATAAAACAAAACAGTCAAATCAAGGGCATCACCGTGAATAATGAAGAATTTGTGCTGGGACAGTACGCAGATGACACTTTCTTCCTTTTAGATGGAGCCCAAAGTTCTCTTTCTCAATGCTTAAACACTTTAGAGCTCTTTGGGGAATGCTCAGGTTTGAAGATGAATACTGAGAAAACTAAAGCAGTGTGGCTAGGCAGAAAGAGATTCTCAAAAGATATACTACTTCCGGATATAAATCTTGCTTGGATATTCAACGAACCGTTTGAGATTCTCGGGATAACGTTCTTCACCGAAACGCAGCGAACAGCAGAGTACAACTACAAAATAAAACTAGAAGAAGTTAGAAAGCTATTGGACTCGTGGGCCTGGAGATTTTTGAGTATTTTAGGCAAAATACAGGTAATTAAGTCGCTTGCAATATCTAAATTTGTGCATCTATTGACGGCTCTTCCTACTCCCGGAGAACCGTTTCTAAAAGAATTAGAAACGCTCTTCTTCTCGTTTATTTGGAGTGGAAAGCGTGACAAAGTAGCTAGGAAAACGATAATCAATGATGTAGAGAATGGGGGCTTAAAGATGACTGATATTCGATCTTTTGCTAAGGCTCTAAAGATCTCTTGGATTAAAAAAGTATGGGACGTAAATTACCAAGCAGATTGGAAAAGGCTCTTAACTTCTGATTGTTTCTTTTGGGAAGATGTTTGGTTATTAAACAAAAAATCACTATTCGTTTTTGGTAGCTCCTTTATGCAAAATGTTTTTTGGAGGGATGTCGTTGAATCATGGGCAGAGTATGTCCGCGAACCTGTAGAAGCCAGAGACTTTTTGTCACAGCCACTGTGGAATAATGTTTTTATTAAGATTGAGAACAAACCGGTTTTCTATAAATCGTGGTACATGAAGAATCTACGCTATGTCAATGACCTTGTGGATGAATCTGGTTTTTTTCTATCACCAACCGAATTAATCAGTAAGTTTAATCTTAAGAGCAACTTCTTAAATGTCTATGGTGTTATGTGTGCAATCCCAAATTCATGGAAAACTGAGATTAGGGACTATGGTAAAAAGTTGCAAGCGGTCTCATCTCATAGTATAGAGGGCCTATTTAAAACAAAAAGGGTGACCAGTTTTACTTATGACTTTTTGCGAAAGTCTATTGCTTTACAGCCAGCTAAGGTGCAACGTAAGTGGAATAGCCTTCTTCCTTCCTCGGTTAATGATTGGACTACCTATTATATAATCCCTTTCTTATGCACAAGCGCTAGTAAGTTAAGAAGTTTTCAATATAGGATTTTCCATAGAATAATTGGCACAAACGCGATGTTAATGAAAATAGGGATTAGAGATCAGGACGAGTGTTTTTTCTGTGATGAAAAACCTGAAACCATAGAGCATCTCTTTTGGTATTGTGACAGGATATGCCCCCTTTGGAACGACCTCTCTAACTGGATCTGTGAGCAAACAAAAATTAAAATCGCGTTTTCCCTTGAATCCGTCCTCTTGGGATGTATTATTTTAGTAGCTAAGTTTTTCATTTATAAATGCAAGATGGAACGCCGTTTCCCCGATTTTCCTGGCATACAAAGCTACGTTAAATATCATTATACTATTGAAAAATTTGCATGCAGTTTTTATCATCAAGATAAAATTTTAAGTAAGTGGAGACAAATGGAAAAATTATTCCACTAAGAAACAATGTTAGTGTACTTTTTGTAAGCGTGTGTTTAATGAGCATTGTTAAGCTACACTATGTATAAGCAATTAGTGTTTCTTTTTTGTAATGTAACAAGTAGTGTATTGTAGTGTACTGTAACGGATGTGGTGTAATAAAGAAGTTTAAACCAAAAAAAAAAAAAAAAAAAAAAAAAAAAAACTGAGTTGATAATGTGAATTGGCCACTGTAAAGAGATTCGAAAGCTGAAGTTTCGAGCGCTAGCCCTTCGTCGGAGCGAATCGAGGAATTGTGGGTTGTGTGTGGTTTATATAGAGAAATATGGAGCTACGCTATTGGTTGGTGCCTGGCAACGTGAAAAACAATATAATAAATTAGTTGAATGAAAAGCGTACGTTGATACCTTGAGGATTAAGAGTGCCGATTTGAAAAATAAATTTTTGTTCTAGAGTTTTGCGGCTTTCTGTGCTTCCTTGATGTAGGGAGAGGCCGCAGACCGCCATATGTTGCTTCGAATGATTCGGCAGATTAAAGTGTCTAGCGACCGGTTTAGATGAATTTTTGTCGTCTTTCTCAACGTCGCGAAGATGTTCTCGGAATCGGTCGCCTAGTCGTCTACCTGTTTCGCCGATATATAACTTTTTGCAGAGAGTGCAAGTTATACAGTAGATGACATTGGCTGAGGTACAGGTAAAATGATCAGTGATTTTAATAGATCGCTTGAGCCCCGACAATTTCTCAACGTTGCAAATGAAAGGATATGTTTTGCATCGTGCGCGTGCACATTTAAAAGTACCGGGTTGTTCACTCGTTTGGAAAGAACTTCTGACTAAAAAGTTACCTATGTTTTTGTCGCGTTTGAATGAAATTAATGGCGGTTGCGAAAAGATTCTACCAGAATCGGGAACATTTTGAAGTAATTTAAAGTTTTTGAGAATGATGGATTTTACTGCGTGGTTGTGAGGGTGAAATGTGAGGGTGAATGGAATTAGAGGTGCCATCCAAGCAAATTCGCTGTAAAAAGTCTATATGGACTTAATTGAGAAAGTCGTGGCCAATTGCACTTGGCATGAGAACAATGATTAAAATTTCAAGTTTTGCGACAAGTCACATTAGCATTACAATGATTGAACTCTGTGCTACCGAAACTAGGGATCATTTTAAATGTTTGTTGAAATGTTTGTTTTTAGTAGTAATATCTTCACACCGAATTGCAAAATTTACCGTCACTACATATTTTGTCATGCTGCTATTGACAGAAGTTGCAATACCTTTATAAGGAAGTGAACATGTTTGATATGTATTGACAAGTGCATCAGAAAACGAACAAGAGTGCAACTACAACAAGTAAGTAATAAATGCCTAACATTTTTGACGCCTTCAATGACAGGCAAATGACTTCCACAAGAGTTGGGATTGCAAGGTTTAACTCTATTTAAATGAGAAGGAATGTTTCCAAATATGGAATGGGAGAGTTTAAACAGAAATTTCAGAATAGAAAAATAGGAAAATGAGAAAATGTAACTAAGCCTTAAGTTTTTCACTTGATTTACAATTAATGAAAAAAAAATTCGTTGCTGAGAGACACGAAGCGTGACAACAGCAGACAACTTGCGTTACTTCAATAAATAATTTGCAGAATTTAAAACATTAGTATCTTCGTCGGTCCAACATTTCCTGAAGGTAATCGGTTTCCCAGTGTTAAGAGCAAATCCCCACAAGAATCAAACAAAATCAAATTTCTTCGGCAAGGCTTGAAAACTCAATTTCTCTACCCTTTTG
>JAHPZR010012138.1:5000-20000 GCA_019787425.1 Platygyra sinensis
GAAATGCTTGATAGCTCCCGGCTTTAGTTTTGCACAGTTGATCCCACTTTTTTGGTCTTTTTATTGTTTCTGGTAGAGTTTCATTGACATGGAGGTATTTAATGAAGGAGAATACCCTATGTGAAGTATATATGAAATAATTCATATTTGTACTGCGGTAGTAGATGAATTTGAGAGTAATCATCGCAGTAAATTTCCAATTTAAGCAACTGGAAAGAAGAAGCCTGGAAAAAAAAAGTCAGGGCTTCAACGGGATTCAAACCTGTGACCTCCGCGATACCGGTGCGATGCCCTACCAACTGAGCTATGAAGCCACACATTGGGAGCGAGGTCAATTTATTGAGTTCATATTTTCCTGTGCAGTGAAGTGATGTGAAGTATATATGAAATAATTCATATTTGTACTGCAGTAGTAGATGAATGCGAAGAGTGATCATGGCAGTAAATTTCCAATTTAAGCAACTGGAAAGAAGAAGCCTGAAAAAAAAAATCAGGGCTTCAACGGGATTCGAACCCGTGACCTCCGCAATACCGGTGCGATGCTCTACGAACTGAGCTAAGAAGCGACATATTGGGAGCAAGGTCAATTTATTGAGTTCATGTTTTCCTGTGCAGTGAAGTGATGTGAGGTATATATGAAATAATTCATATTTGTACTGCGGTAGTAGATGAATGTGAAGAGTGATCATCGCAATAAATTTCCAATTTAAGCAATTGAAAAGGAGAAGCCTGAAAAAAATCAGGGCTTCAACGATAATTGCATAGTAATTTCATAATCATCAAGTGTTACAGTAATCAATCAGCACCTTCTAAGTTTCTATTTATTTTAACTGTCTTACTTTACCTAATAATAATTATTATTATTCATGAATCATTATTTTACAATTATTAAATAACGGTACTTCATGATCATTAAATTAACACACAACATGCGTTACCAAGCTAATATTGAGCAATAAACAACTGTATCATTAAAATTTGATATTATATCAAATTTGATATTAAACTGTCTTCTGAAAGTCTATTAGCTGCAGCTAAGAAAGTGTTTCTTCACCTCATCTGCACTTGAAAGAAAAATTAAAAATACTTCCAACACACTTTTAAAGTGCCTATAACCCCAAAAATTGTTTTTCACTTACTGAAATCTTTGTATTGAATTAGGAAAAATATCGCAAAAATTTTTGCATTTAGTTGAAATCCGAATTTTTTGTGAATTTTTTTGAGTGAGCGTCCTTTGCAGCACGACCGAGCAAACGGGAGAATGGGCCTAGTGACATCATTCCAGGCCTTTGCACGCGTCGCTTCGGTTGTTGTACTTACGGGTTTGGTGTTTGCAGTGTCAAGTATTTTGTCTAAGGAACGTCGATTCTAGATCAAAAAACTTGTAAAATCGTATCTCTTGGTAATGTCGTCCAGTGATGCTAGCTTTGACTCAAGCTCGGATTCCGAGATTGCAGAAACGGAGGTAGAGTATGACTTAGAAGTCGAGGTCATGTCAAACGCGAGCGAACAAAAAGACACCTCAGATGATGATAAACCGGAAGATATCTACGCTAATGAGCCTTTAGCAGACGAGAATTGGGTAGCTCAATATGAGGCAGAAAGAAAAAAAGAACAAGAACTCGAAGAGAAACAATGCCCTGGATGTGCCCTTTTCCTTGTTTGGCCTGTTGTTGCATCCGAAAACAACGCATTTATCTGGGATTTCCTTTCTTTCTACGGCAGCAAAGACTGTCTCAAACTAGAAAGCGATCAATGGCCTGGAATGACGTCACAAACTGCGCTATACCCAGACTACTTTAAGTGATTCTGCTGCTCGGTCGTGTTTTGAAAAAGCGCGCTATTTTTGATTTTTAAAAATTCATAAAAAATTAGGGTCTCAACCGAATGCAAAAATTTCTGTGGCATTTTTCCTAATTCCATACAGGGATTGCACTAAGTAAAAAACAATTTTGGGGGTTATAGGCACTTTAAATGATGCAGATATATATACTTCCAACACACTTTTTAATTGAGGCAAGTTTTGTGAATTAAAAGGTGTTTTGGAAGTATTTTTACTCTCAAGTGGAAATGAGGATATTGAAAAGTTTCAGTCTTCATTTTGAACATAGCATAAAGAGTTTACTGTAGCTATTATATGGTTTAATGCTCTGCTACTTCAATTCGTTTTGAAATGATGCCAAAATTTCTGATTAAAAAGGTTACCTGTTAAGACACCAATGTCATCAGATTATGAACTTAAATTACTACAGAGAATGAAAATGAATAAAACTTACATTGCCAATTGGCGCTGCTTTCTTGACTTTCTTTTGTTTGTGGGGCTTTTTCTTGCTGGTACTGTTTTTCTTCTCATAAGCATCTCTACAAATTACACACAGAGACAACCATGAAAGAGACAACAAAGAAATACATGTAGCCTTGCTATTATACAACTGACCTCCTTGAAGGAACAATGGATGGAAGGATGGGGGTCAGAAAGAGTAAAGCAGGAAGTGAACAACCTGGAACAATGACCTACAGATTAAGGTAGTCTCCAGACATGCTGTCAATGTTAAGCTTTAGACTGAATCTGGACTAACACTACTGGGAAGAATTGGATTGGCTCTAATATCCCACTGTACACTGATGCATTATCATGCATTTACCACTCAGCCTCACAGCTTCATAGATAAGCATATGTAATCAATATAGTGTTGAGTAAGACCTCACCTGTGTTCTTTGTATTTTGCTATGTGGTCCTTGAAATCACTTTGGAGAACAAAAAAAATGATTGTTATTTTACTCACATAAACATTGGTCCTACACTTAAAGCATAAGGTACACATTCGCTACAAAGTATGACATATACATTATTTGGAATTGAGAGAAAGACAAGTTGCAATGTAAACTACAAACAACTGACCTTTATGAAGATTGAACAACTTAACATTTGCAAGAAATAACAATAAAAAGGAACATTTACAAGTTGTTTTCTCGAATACATTGTTCATTACACAAAGAAAGAAAAACTTTCACTGGAATTCACATTTGTGCAACATTCAGGAATTGTACACTTGGTGAAGAGAAAAGGCAGTGGAGAGCAATGCAAAAACAACAAATTATATTTTTTTTCTGGGAAACAAAAATACAAACCAAAAAGAAAAATACACAAACCTGATTTGGGAGTTTACAGGATCTTCTGTGTTTTCCCATGTACTCAGGTTATATGGAACATCTCGCCATTTGATATAGTACATTTCTTTGGATTGCTTTGTAACCCTGTATAAGGCAAAGTGTATCTCTAATCCCATATCGATAGCCACTGTACACTAAAAACAATGATTGATAACCTAGCAGTTCTGTAGATCATGTCAACTCTTGCATTAATGTTTCAAAATAAAGGTATTTTTCAAGGCACTGTATTTAATGAAATGAAATCAGTGACAACATACTTTATTTCCAGATTAAAAGTTAAACTTAAATTACAGCATAACACTTAAATACAAATGAAGGTAACATTTACTCAGAACAACTAAAATGATAATCAAGCTGAGTGAAACTAAATAATGTTTACATATCAGATGTAGGTTGGCACTAAAGGCTGGTTCTCACTAGCGCATAAGCATAACATAAGCATAACAAGTGAAAACACCCGTGACATAAGCATAAGCATAAGAAGAAACATAAGAAGAACAAACCCACTTATTTGTCTTATGCTTTTCTCACTTGTGCATAAGCATAAGCATTAGTGCATAAGCATAAGCATAAGCACAAGAAAAACGAACATGTTTGTTTTTCTTGTGCTTATGCTTATGCTTATGCTTATGCGCAAGTGAGAACAGCACGAGACAAATAAGTGGGTTCATTCTTCTGCTTATGCTTATGTCATGGGTGTTCTCACTTGCTTATGCTTATGTTATGCCTAGCTTGTGCTTATGCGCTAGTGAGAACCGGCCTTAAAGCTTGAGGAAGGCAAGATGACAAAAACAGAACAAAACAACAACAGAACAAAACAACAACAACAATAATAACAATAATAATAATAATAGTAACAATAATAATGAAATATAAATCTAAATAAATAAAATAAATAACAGTTGAAAATTTACAAACAGTAAGACTGTAAGATATTTAATTTGACTTTGTTTTTAAATGTTTTAAGGGGGAGGTATTTAATGCTTTTGACAAGGTGATTCCAACCTTCTGCAGCTAACCCTCACTTTTTCTTGA
This sequence comes from Platygyra sinensis, assembly GCA_019787425.1. NCBI lineage: Eukaryota > Metazoa > Cnidaria > Anthozoa > Scleractinia > Merulinidae > Platygyra > Platygyra sinensis. The sequence goes on from JAHPZR010012138.1 coordinate 9,210, forward strand.
ATTGTGACTTATGTAACTCATCATCTAATTGGCCACACTACTCACATGTATTCAATGATAGATAGTAGTGTAGCAGAGTAGCCTAGCTTGTAAACAAAATGATGGCCACTTCCTGGCATTTTTAAGTGTCCATAAAGAGGATTTAGATGAAGTCCTGAATTACTGCTGGATTTAGACTAAAGCCATTAAATCTGTGTGATAGTTGACTTGGGTTGTGCCCTTCTCAACTATCACGCGATAGAAATCTCGAGCTCATTATCAAATTGTTTAATATATACCTAACAAGATTTTAACACAATGACCTTCAGCCTAATGAGCTAACTATTGAATACACCATTGTTTTTAACATCTCAAACAACTCCCAAGAACCATTTCTAGGCCTAATTTCTGTTTTATAGTCTCAAAAAGTGTAACAAAAGCATATACTGTGTAAATCCTCCCTTGCCTCATTATAAGATGTGATTACTTCAATTAATGAAGCACAGAGTAACCCAAATATTCCTTATGGTTTCCTAACCTATGTCTCAAGATGCGGTGAATCTGTAGCCACTCTGGTCGCACTCCATATCTGTAAAATCTTGCCTCTAGGTTACTCTCATCCTCTGCCTTACTGTTTTGTATAACATGTGCTGGAGTCTCCTTGTCTTCATCACCATCGTCGACTGGAGGGGGTTCTTCCATGTCGTTCTTACGGAAGTATGCTCGATACATGCTGGGGTGGTAAATCTCCAACTACACATCCACCACAATAAAATAAGACATCAGTTCAATGAACCAACATAACTAGCATTCAAACTACAGTAGTGCTTTTTGGGGGCTTTTAAGGTCATTCCACTGAAATAAGACCAACACTGAGATTTGCCTATTGATTTTTACATTATGGAAAATATGAAAATTTTGAAATAAAAATGAGGGGTCCCCATTTAGGAGCAACAGCACCTTGTTTATACCCCATAAATCCTTATAATAGCACCACGATTATAATCATGATTGCTTGCTAAATTCACCTTTACGATGATTGTTTCTTGTTCTACACTGAGAATTGGTCTGTTTATGAGAAAATAATGATTTACCTCTATGGGGAGGTATGCCGTACTTTTGCGGACAAAAATAAATGACAATGAAATGATACTTGAATTTCAGAAACAAGATGATCGACGTCGAAATCACAATAAACAAAGGCGAAATAGCAGCATTTGAACATCAATAGGCCACTTGCACTAAGAGGTCACGTGACATCGTTTTTAAGAACGTGAAAGTTACATGATTTTGCCTTTGAAAAACTATTAGTGGGTCATCTCTTAAGCATAATAATAGTGATTTGGTTTTTCAAACCCGCACCATTTGCTCAAAATGAGAAAGTCCTTAGCTGGTCACGTGACCAAAACTTGATTTTTGAAATTATGAATTAACGTTTTCTGACACAAATTTTGCACTTAAACTTCAAGGAAAATGTTGAAAGATGATGTGGTAACACTTATAGCACATCTGAACTTAACTATCAAACATTTAACAAGATATAAGCAAAAAGTACCAACATGGCGGCCAATACAAATCATACTACTTTGTTGAAAAATCAAAGTACCATAAAATATCTCCCTTAAATGCGTTTCCTATCAAATTTCGGGTATAAGATAATTTTTGTGTTCTGTCAATTTTTGGAATCAGCAAGATTACAACTCACTGTTTAAGGGAAGCATTGGTCACGTGACCTCTTAGTGCAAGAGGCCTATTGACTAACTATTCGAATCCAATGACACATTCACTGAAGTTCAAGTTTAAAATTTGAAAAATTTTTCAGATAAGTCAAAGTTCACAAATACTTCTGTCTATCGAAGTTCAAACGACGTCAACTTCAAGTGAAATCATCATAAAACAAGTTCTCAAGCCTATCTGACAGCGAGCTAGACGATACAGGACGGCTCGTTTGCTCTTAGGAGCATATCAATTATTCTTCGTTCTTTTATCCACTGCCGAGCCAAACGAGCCAAACGAGCCGCTAAATATATGAACTCTTTAACGCCATGCAAATTCATCCACTGCCGAGCAACTGCAGAATACAGGGTCACTTTTAAACATTCACCCAACGAGCTGGCTCGTTTGGCTCGGCAGTGGAAAAATTCGTATGGCGTGAAGTATTGAGTTCATATATTTAGCGGCTCGTTTGGCTTGGAAATTAATGGAAAGCAAACCTGGAAAAGTTTAAATCGTCAAAATGGCTTCAGAACGACTTTAAAACGACTCAGCTGCCACAAAGACTTCAAAATAACACAAGCACAGTCTAAGGGAAGCTTCTTTTATTTAAATCCTTTACTACAAGTTGAATTTAGAGCGATTTACGAACCATTTTCATACATTCTCTTAAATGGCTCAAAACGTAACGCAATACTGTCATGTATGTAAATCACAAACAACGTCTGGGCCGCCTGTGGGCTAATGTTTGCGGGCCTGCATGTTACTTTATACAAATGTAGCACAATAGAGAATCAACCTATTTGCTGAGAGAAATATACAGAGAACCACCTTTCATAGGAAAGGTAAATCTCCCTAAGACATCTTTGTTAGAGCTAAACTCAGGTCACAGATATGTCACATCACGCGCGAAAGTGTCGTGTCTTAATCATAAACGGACAGATCGACTTCAGTTGAACGCAGAATCAGTGAGTGAATGGCCACTGTACTTTTTCCAAACACCTTTATCTTTTCTTCCCTGGAAACTTTTGCCTTGCAAAGCAAACAAACCTAGGAAGTTAAAATCTTCTTCGGTGTTTCGATGGCGCTCATAGTTCATTGCGAAAAAATTATCACCGGCTCCCGCGGTGTCGCGTGTGTATCCGAGTATCATATTCTATAGGTGACGACAACAAAACAAAAGTTTTGAATTCATGGAAATCAATCTTTGACTCGAGTTCCCAGACGTTATTTTCGGCGGAACCAGTGACAGCTGGAAATACGTCTGCGTTCGCAGGCTAGAAGCCAACGAGCGGCTATCTTCGCTCGAGTTCTGAGTTCACCCGCATTCCTGTTCCTGAGCATCTAGCGGTAGACCCGTGTACAACTTCCTGTTCCGGTGTCCTTTTAAGGAATGTATTTCCGGTTCCTTTCGAATTGAAGTTTTGCCAGTTCGACTTTGATTACTGCCTTTTCGAAGGACAGTTTTTAATCTCAGAAACAACTTGTTTTATGATTTCACTTGAAGTTGACGTCGTTTCAACTTCGATAGACAGAGGTATTTTTCAAATTTCAAACTTGAACTTCAGTGAATGTGTCATTGGACTTGAATAGTTAGTCAATTGATGTTCAAATGCTGCTATTTTGACTTCGTTTCTTGTGATTTCGACGTCGACCATCTTGTTTTTGAAATTCAAATATCATTTTATTGTCATTTATTTTTGTCCGCAAATGTACGGCATAGGGAGGTCTAGTCGTAAGGAAAAAGCCACCATTTTTTAAAGAGCGCGCACTGATCACGTGTGAAATTATGCGCAGTAGAGATACATAATGCAATACTGGGGAATGGCCTTATTATCTCTCCAGACATGCAGCTATCACAATGTAAACTGAAATATTGCTAACTAGAGATAACTGTCAACTCTGCCTGGGTAAAATTGTCCCCTGATGTCTGAAGTAATAGAGGGTGACCAAAAGATACCTAGTGGAGGACAGCAAAGAGCAATATGAAGCAGACACTGGACAGAGGGGGTTACTTGGAATGATGAGCAGCTGACCAAAACATTGCCAATCTCTAGCAGAGGCCTTATGCACGACTATGCACAATTAGTTAACAAATGGTAAATGCCATAGCGTGTACTGTTGAGTTATGGATGCACACAGGAGGTTGCTAGCTAAGCATGAAAGAAGCGTAAGAGTCGCAGAGGTGATAGCCGAGTGCGACTCTAGCTTCTTGAGTGCTTAGCAAACCTCCCAAGTGCATCCATAACTCAATAGTACACGATATGGCATTTACCATTTGTTTTATAACATAACAATGACTATTGGAACAACAGCGGTCCTTTAGAGTCCATACCACGCTGCTCCCGTCAATGTGTCACGCAATGCCTTTTTAAAGGGCATTTGACACCCTTCTGCGTATGTGCAGCAATTTGATTTCTCATTGGACGGAACAGTTTTTAAAGTTGTTATTTGTGAGAAAAATCCTCCTCCATCGACCTTGTGAGGCGTATGAAAATAGTAAGACCAATATTGAAGAACTGTTTAGTCATCCATGAAAGATTTAAAAGTAGTATTTTGTGTTTTGAGTTGAATGCCATCGAGAAATACAATGTCCTTGAGAAGGTTTTCGAAGCGGCTAGAGACGAAAGCTACTTTCACCTCGTAGCCGTCTTGTTCGAAAAAAAAAAGAAAAACAACAAAGAAAAGACGCAAGTGCAAGGACGAAAATCGGAAACTTTGTATATATAGCTGCAGATATGCATGCAAGTTGGAAGAAAGTAAAGCGTATGTGCTTGTAATCAACGGACACGGCCTTCACACAACATAAACATGATAAATATTCTTTACAAACAAAAGGCCAAAAGCCGGCGGATAAAGAGATGTTCGAAAGGCACATGCAACTCTAAGCTGACCCGCGGCGAATTTGTGGCGTTCGTGAAAGTATCGAATGAATAAATCGAATGTGGTTTAGTGTGGTCTGTACTCTTATCGACAACGATACACATCACAGTGGTCAAAATGTTGGAGCCCGCAACAAATTGAGCTACATCACAAAGCATGCGCTTTGCTTTAGTTATCGAGTACCTCAGCAGCATACACCCATGGGCAAATAGTAGATGCTGAATTAGCCAATCAGAGTGCGCACTTTGCTTTAGTTATGTTATAAAATTAATTAGCAAGTATTAAGTAAAGATACCATATTTTGTTATTTGCAGTGTCCCCAAATACAGTTGACACTTAAATAAAGCTATTATTATCATTATCATTATTATTATATCTGCCTTCTCTTCATCTTTCTAATCTCAGAGGATCTGAAAATCCCTGTCACTAGTACAATCAAACATATACCTGAAGTTCAGTGATCCATGAACAATTCCAGTAAGACATATCCACCCATTTGACAAAGAATTCCCTTGTTTCATAGGTCTGAAAAAAATATTAAAATTTAATTAATATTACATTAAAATTGAAATAAAATAACCCAACTATATTTAATCACCACTTGCGCCACAAAACAATCTCAGAAGAATATTAACTGCAACTGAATAACATTTTATCTACTTCCTGCAGTAAAATATACACACCTCAGGTTCAGTCAGCTCTTCATTCCCATCTGCATCAAGCACAGTACCTACATTGTAGAACAAAGTGGATACATTGACAAATGTTCCTAATTTAAAAATTAAGATTTAAATATTATGCTGAAAAAATTCAACAATGCACTACCTTCAACTGGAAGGTTAACATAACGCCAGTGGAGAATTCTCTCAACTTTGCCTTTTAATGGTTCACTCTACAAGGAAAAAAATTTTAATTAATTTTAATTAGATCGACATTTACGCTATGTAGATTGTTAGCACAGGTGTACGATAGCTCAGACAATAATAACGCAGAACTAGTAAATCTATTTATTCTACTAATAACACCAAGGCAACCGCAGCAAACAATGACTGCTCTGGTTACCTTGCACCTTGGACACCTCCAGTCTCCACCAGGTATTTTTTTCATGGGTGGAATCAAACAGTGCAAGTGATAAGCTGATGGACAGCTGTCACAGCAAAGTAATTGTCCGCCATCTTTACACACTCGGCAATAATCACTATGCATATCTTCACTAGAATCGCTTGTCATTTCATCTTCCTGCAAGAGATAATTTTCCTACATCAGCACACCACAAAATTAAGGCTTAAACATGCCAATTTTTGTAGAAATTAAATTGCCAGGTGAAGCAAAATACAGAAAAGAATTTCTTCAAACATTAAAATATTTGCAGAACAAAAGACTTTTATAGGTCTAACAAAATGGGGGATTGATGGAAGATTGTGTGCTGTCTTTTTTACCTCCTCAAAAACTCATTGAAAGCAATTGAAAATTTGTTATAATTATAGTCTGATTTGCAAAGTCAATCACTTACACAGACAGGACAACTCCAACGCCCTTGTGGTGGCTCATCAAGTGGAGGATCAAGACACCTCAAATGAAATGACAGAGTGCAGGTATCACAGAGTAACAGGTCTCCACCCTCTTCGCATTCCTCGCAGTAATCCTGATGTTCATCCTAACATGGAACAAGTCACAAGGACTTACTCATCACTACAGCAAAACATCTTCTACACTCCATGTCCATTAGTAAAGTTAATAGTACTTATTAGATTACATTCAGTGAGGAGTATGCACAACATCCACTGGTACAGCAAAAATGTTAATTATCTAAAACCGCAACTTTTCTCAATTTTTTTTTTTGGCTGTTTACCGTTTATTTTACCTACAAGTTGATTCTCCAGCTGCCAGTTCTTTAGTACATGTATCTCGAAATTGATGTCAGAGATTGTAATAACGTCTACCAGACTCCAGCTTTAGTAATACCACTGAGAGTAAAACCACTTTTCCTTGTTTTCTTAGTGCAAGGAAGAGTAACTTCTTTTCCATCTGATGTTAGCAAACTTGCAACCAGCAAAACTATTTTGTTAATTCTCTAGGCTAATAATTAATTTTGACAATCTGATTCTTAATCATGAGGCTACATACAGCGCAAAACAAACACAACAATCATCAGCCAACTGGTTCAAACCACTAGCAAGACTGAGTTCTTAAGCCCATCTCCTGTTGCATTAAAAACTACAGAATGAGTAGTTGTATTCCCCATGAAGAGATACTTCTCCATCTATGTAGGACACAGAAATATACAAAGTTTATAGACTTACCACGCTCATTACGTTATCTTCATCATTTCCTATAAAAGCAACAGCCAAACAATTAAAATGGCACCAACATTAACAGAAGCTTAATTACAAGTCAATCAAGCACATATTCAAACAAGAGTCTCACCAGTACTTTTCTTCCTTTCTTTCTTCTTTTTGCTGATAATAACCTTTTCCTTTTTCATTTTCAGAGTGCTTCTAGCCTTTTTCTTGATGGTTTTTCCACTAGCCTGGCTTGTATCACTGTCCTCATCAACTGTGTCATCAGTCTTTTTCTTGTTAGCCTTAGCTTTACCACTTGCTCTGCCATTACTCCTTTTTGATCTGCTACCTGAGCTGGCCTCACTTCCTCGGTCACTATCATCATCTTGGATTTTTGCCTTTCTGTCTCCTATGATACAAATCTCCCTCAAATTACTTTTAAGCATCTAGATAGGATTGTTTTCATAGCCTCAGTGGTTAAGGTGTTGACAAGCACTGTAAACTGTACATAACAATTAACAATTCAAACTGGAAACAAATATGAAGGAAAGGAAAGAGTGTAAAGCAACTAAATGAATTTATAAATTTTTGTAAAGATGATTTAAGCAATTTTGAATTCATACATATCCATTTTTAGTGAAGCATTCAAAAGTGAAAACTGACAATGAACCTGCATTTTTCAAAATGTTAAATAATACAGGCACATACAATTAAGTAAAAAAAGAAAGGAATAAGATAGCCATCAAACTAACCTTTAGATCCCTTTGATTTTGGTTTAAAAAGCATTTTAATCTTGGTTCTTTGTTTTGAAGTACTATTCCTTTCACTGACGACTTCATCATCATCCTCCAATTCAGGACCAGATACAGGCTCAGAGTCATCTCCATCTGATAACTCCATGATCTCCTTCTACACAAAAGACATTTACAAAAACACAGATGTAAATTACCTTTTTAATGTCTCAATGCAATTTAGGTATCAAGACTACATGTACATGTACAGTGTAATACAGTAGACATCATCCTTCTGACCACTTACTGTAGGGACCTGTAAGGAGGTGCCAACTTTTGGCAGTTAAAATTAGGTGTTTGTATATGGTTGGAAATATGACTAAGGGGTTCCAATAAAAGCCAGTTACCGGCGGTCTACCACCGCATGTAGGAACATCTTACCGCTGTCTGTTTGGATTTCATTATGAAAATAAAAATGTTATTAATAATAAAAAAAGCAAATTCAACAACAACAACAACCGCCGAAACTTTCAAATGCTACAAAAACAGCACGCTTTTTGATGCCCAGAACGCTGGAAATTGCATTTCCAAGCTTCTAGTTTTCAAATTTTTCTGGGGGACATGCCTCCAGACCCCCCTAGGGGAAAGGGGCATTACGGCTCTTTAGTGGTCACAGCTGCCTATTACACCTTCCGTAGCCTCTTACAGCTAAAGTTATTGAAACCCCTGTAAGTGTGCTTAATTTGGTTCACTTTGCCAGATGGCAAAGCTAACCACATATTACTGTTCACAGGTTAAAAACAGGTAAATTTGCAAAAGATGACTCCTGTATATATTGATATTAGTTACAAGTATGTCAGACCCTGTCTACAAGTTCTGAATATCAAGAAGCTAAGATTGCGATATATCAGGCACTAGGCTATTAATCAACTTCAAGTTTATATTCATTGTGTCTGAACAGTACATTCATGCTTACAGGTTGTTTGGCTGCTTTGGTAGATTTGGACGTGTTTTTCTGCTTCTTAGCTTTACTGGGTGCTTTAGGACTTGGTGTATTTGAAGAGCTAGTGTCTTTGCCTTTTTTCCTCTTGTAGTCACTCCAAATTGCTCCAAGAAGTGAGTTGACCTTGGTATGCGCTGTTCCAGGGTTGGCTTCAACAATCAGGGGTCGTATCAGTTTGTTGAACTTCAAATAGGTCATTCCTTGTTCATTCTCTTCTGAAAGATTCACTTCAACATTGTTGAGACCAAAATGCTTTGCAACTGCCTCGGCCTTTGACTGTTCATCCTGGAGAAGATGTCAAAATGGCAGAAATAAGAACTTTCATATTCTCCCAAACTAACTGTTGTATTAGGCCTAGAAGTTATTTAACATACACACATGTCCACTTTTCCCTACTTTGTGATTTAAAATATTCCTGATTTTGCAACATTATTTTTAACACGCAAGCAGAATGAACTTCCTTCTGTCCAGAGACCTCAACATTGGGCATCTTGGCAAAATCTACAAATCTGAGTACCATACTTTATACCAATGATGGTTATTCATATTCCCAAGTTGTTTTGGGTGGGATTATTTTATAAATAAGATTTGCTTACGTCTTTATTTTCATCAGCATTTACATTTGTGTCCCCAGAAAAAGAGTCTTTCTCTGATGCTGCATTTGACTTCTTTACAGTCTGTTCATCATCCAAGACATTTTCTTCTGCCTGTGAAGTATCAGGATGTGACGGTCATAAACATTATCAATGCATGCTTATTAAAGATGAACTATCACAAATGATAACTTCACCTACTGACTGTTTCTGGTCCAATTTAAAGTGAACAAGAACACAACATCCTAATTTATATCTTGATTATATCCTGAAGAAATGCAATGGACTCAGGCTGTTACCCCTAATTCCTACAACAACTGAGGCACCCTGATCTAAAGTTTGAAGTAGTACACAGAGCAAAACTTCATAAAAGTTATTCACACAATATTTATTGCATTCTTTGCTTAGTTTGATATTATTTTATATTACATGTATATTTTGCTGGCTTCATTTACATTTAAGAAAGAGAAAACATGTACCGTGTTTCTATCAAGTTGTAGAAACAGGAGTGGAAGTTTGGGAGAACGAGAAATGCTGTGGGAACACGAGCTGCAGGCGAGTGTTCTACAGCTTTTCCGAGTTCTCTTAAACTTTCATAAGTGTTTCTATAACTCAATAGAAACATGGAGTAAATGTTTTCTATTTCTTTTGGAAAACACCATGAAGAGAAAAAGGAAAACAACTTCTTAACTTTGATTATCAAAATGTAAATTCCCTTTGTTCGCACCATCGTTATGTCAACAGCGCATGCTAGTTCTGTGTCTCCATCGAGTTATAGAAACACAATTTTTAACCAATCAGCGCGCATATTTTCTTGGGAGTGTTTTCTAAAGCAAAATACAGACTGAGAAGAACGTAGATTACTTATGTCCAGCCTCAAATAAGGACCATGTTCACGTACACATTCCAATTCTCCCAAATATACATGTAATTTATATTTTGTGCAGTTTCAATTTCTTGAAAGTATCGGTGCCCTTTTATAAACCCTCAGGAGAAAAAGAAGAAAAGCAGCATCCTAAACCTCACTATTCAATTTTTCTAAAATAATCTTCACTCACTCAGTTGCTGTATGAATCAATACCTCACCTCATTTTCATCCTCTCTCTTACGCTTCTTTCCATTTTGAGTGCTCTTTGCTGATCCAGAATCCTCTGTCTTCCTTTTCTTAGTTTGAGGTTTCTCAGCATCAGCATCTGTTCACAACATATACATATTCATATCTCATGAATGGAAAATCCAAGCAGCAAATACCAGTAAATTGTCGCTGTTATCCTAAATAACTATGGTTTGTGTAAGATTTGCACCCAACAAAGCAGTTGCACACAAGGACAATCTAGTCCCTCCTACTCCAGGTCCCTTACAGTATATACTACAGATTAGCAAATAGGCAAATTGATGTGTTGATCTTTTATCATGAATTGACAATTCTTTGCACTTTCAACACATCCATCAACGTTTAATCTACATAAATCATCTCTATAACTTTTGAAAATTCAAACTGGGAAAAGAGAGGGAAGGCAAGTAAATTTAAATAAGTGTTTCAAAATTGGGAGAGTAACCATTTGTTTGGTTGTTAGTAGGTTAGTTCTTTAATTGTGCACAACCTT
>JAHPZR010012138.1:22500-24487 GCA_019787425.1 Platygyra sinensis
ACTCCTGGCCAATTACTTATTTCCTCAAATATTTTCATGCAACATTTCAAAAACTTCTAACAAGGGGTTCTTGGGAAAGAGGTGCACTTCCAAGAAAGCTCTTCCACATTCAATCACAACTTTTTGATGTACTATGCATGCACTGCATTTAACTGGGTTCTTTTGGTTATAAAAAATCTGAGAATTGCTGGGTGCTTTGCAAAAACCTTTTTACTATACCTTGGTAAAAAAAAGATAAAACTATCAATCATACACTACATTCAATTATGAAGAAAAATATCACAGATAGTGAGGGCATTTAGCAAATAAATTGATAAATTGAATTGATAGTGTGATGTCATGCATTAGTCACATGACTCTCTAACCATGTGCTTGCTGTGTGGAATAAAACATGGAGCTGTTGTTGTTCTCATAAAGACTGTTCCACGTCTTTTATTACCCCCTGTTTGCGCTCTTGAATAGTGTAACATTACAGATGGCATGTTTGTTTGTTTGTTTGTTTTGCAATCCTTGTACATTCACTGAATCGTGTCAGCAAGATGCTTTGCCACCTTAAACATTTATTCACCCTTGAAAATTATATAACTGAAATTTTCTTGATACCTTTGTAGTCTTTACAAATTTCCAAACACACCATGCCCTTCCTGGATTTTTGCATTACCCTACTGCAAAGAATTTTGAGTATATTTGTTTTTCTTATTGTGTTTCGTACTTTTGGCTAAGGTCAGTGTTTTGGCTAGATGAACGGAAAAATTGTACTCTTGTTTTCTATAGCTTCAGAGAGCAAAGTTTTCCCAATATGGACCTCCCTGATGGAAAATAACATATATCTGATATTTACCTTTCCAAATTGTTACGAATCTTAAAATAAGGCAATCAGGAAATTTCTGACCATTTATTTTCATGGCAAAATTTGAGATGAAGCAAGCAGTTTTTTTCTTTCCGAAATTGAGCCACAAACTGGTCTCAAAAGACATATATGGGAGATGTAAAAATACTCCATGATTCCTCACTCCCACAATTTCCTCAAATTTGGCCATTGCCAGATATTTTTTGGTTTACTTTATTTAGTTTAATCAGAAATTTAATTTTCCGCATCACCCCTTCTCTTACAGGAGGCCACGCATATCAGGGAAACTTCTACATGTACTCATACAGGGACACAAACCAAAAAAGAATCTGAACCAATATTGCCCGCAAGAAATGCCTTACAGAGAGCCTACGATCCTTCAATTCAACTGTACATACAAATACATAACCACAAAGTAATCGCCTCCTAAACAACATAAACCACATGGTATTCTAACCAATTTTAGCTATGAATTAAAAGTCTCGATACGACAAAAAGAGAACGGAGAAGCCGGCAAGTGGTTTAAAAATAACAGCCAAAAATATATGTTGAAAAACTTAAAATGTAGAACAAAAATACCCTTATTCTTGACTGAAACAATTTGCGCTTGTTGACCTCTTAAAGGTACGATGAGTTACGAGTTATTAAATGGAAATCCCAACTTTTTGCGCAGTGAATATTCCGATTCTTGCCCAAATCCCACACGGTTCTAAAGCTCGGCGAGACCGGAGCGACTTCACATCAGACAGCGCGAACTTTTAAATTCACGACTTTGAGGCGAGGAAAACTCACTCCAGAAGGGAAAATGCAGCTAAAATCCTTGTGTTCTTAAAAGATAGACCTTTTGTGGAAGCTGCCGTCGTAATGACACATGAAGAAGTACAAAACAAGAGGTTATCCCCTAACAAAGCATATGCCATACACTCGACTGTAAATGAGATGAACGCGCCAATTCTCAAAACACAAACATTACACTTAAAAACATGGGATTTTCTTGCTCACATACAAAATGTTTCGCATCAAAATTTTAGAAGAAGCAAGAATCTTGCTCATCTTAATGCTTTTACATTCAGTTCCAGACGTAAACGCAACAAATGACAAATTCACCTGAAATAGTAAGATTATCATAAAGACACA
>JAHPZR010012139.1:10000-17662 GCA_019787425.1 Platygyra sinensis
ATCTATTGAGCTACGAGAACTCATGAAGAGTGAGGTTATTTTACTGTCAGTTCTTATGTGACGCGCAACCTGCATACTGCTAGGATCAACAATGTCCATATCATCATGAATTGTGATAAATGAAAGTGATGGTGAATTTTGAAAGATGAAATAATTAATAATGACACAAGCATGGGACAAAGAGAAAAAGTTGAGTCCCTGACAGGAATTGAACCCATGCATGACCTCCCGAACATCCTAGCAGTATGCAAGATGCGTGTCACGTAAGAACTCAGTAAAATGCCTCGCTCTGCATGAGTTCTTGTAGCTCAGTGGTTAGAGTGCCCGCCCGGTGTTCGGGAGGTCATGGGCTCGATTCCTGTCGGGGACTCAGATTTTTTTATGGTCCCACCCTCCTGTCATTGTTGATCATTTCATCTTTCACATTTAATTCACCGAGCTGAAAATTCACCATCACTTTTATTTATTACTCATGCATTTATTCATTAAATTCCAATTTAAGTGTACAGTCATGTATACCTCACTGTTTGATGATGGTATTGTTCATTTAATCAATTCAAGAGTTTATGGCTCTGTTATTACTCCAAGGACAATCGCATCTTTCCAAGTATAAAAGCAAAAAGGTTTTTAAAATGTTGCAAATGCCCCGGCACCGTGGTGGTGTCCAACCAAATAACTAAAATTAATGACACTGTGTTTTGTCATAACTTAATTACAACTAAACAAATAACAAATAATTATCCCTGCAAATTTGAACCAGATCAGATGTTTGATCTTATTGAAATATATATGGTTGTTTTTATCTTATACAAATATATACTGGTATTAATAATAATTGTAACTAGTAATTTCAGTGTGAAAGTGAGTGCTGGCGGGAGGTGAAAAAGAAAGCAATGGGAATTTAATTGGAAAGTGAACAGCAGTAGAAAACTTTTTCCAACAGTTGAGGGTAGGGGCTAGGGTGTGCAGAGTAGGCTCTCACATGCTTACTGAAAGGGCGCTATCATAGTTGAGCAGTTATCGACATTTTTTCAATTCTTTTGCCTCAACAGACAAAACAAAGAACTTGACAGATGGCACAATTGTGGCGACTGAAAGTTGCGTTGTGTGACCTTTCCTTATCTTTTTTCCAAGTTTTAAATACTGAACTAATTGCATGATATAAAATTTGATATGAACAACAATAGGGGACTTTTATAAATAGAAATCTAGAATTGCAATACAGTGCGGAGGGAGAGATATAGATTGCAATCAAGAGGGGATCAAGAAAAGAGCGAGAACTAAACGCGGTTCAAAAATTATCAATGTGAGAGTTTCTTTGTTGGCGGCTCTACTGAATTCTGAAACAGACTTTTCCATAGAGGAGAATCTGATCAAAATTATATCTCTTTTCTTGCTGTGACAGCATGTGTTGGATCTCGGATGATATGACAACCATGTGATGTGCGTGTGATTGTCGTTTTAATTGTTCCGGATAATACTCTACTGCGCAAGCTTCGAGTCTTAATATATCCGAAAAAATTTTAGATTTTTTGCCCCATTGATAAGAATAGTGTGCTGCCTCACTAACGCTCGTCAGCAATATATAAACATTATATGTAAATAAAAACTCACATTCAAATTTAAGGTTTCTACTAAGCTTACGGCAGACTTATTATTAGCTCAGCCAAGATGTCACAAATTCATTTCTCTGACTATAAAAACTGTTAATTTCGACACTTTTAACTGGTATGTTTTCCACCATCACTTCGCTGTTACTTTGCATGCAGTAGGTGATATTGTTGAGGGGAATTGCTCCATTTAGGGGGGTAGTGGCTCTGTCAAGAACAGCACGGCAGTTAGCCCAGGCCTTGGTCTAGCAACCCTTGGGAGCCCAGGGTCAGCTGTTGAATTCCAGAACTGGTTCCTTACTTTGCTTATTGGCAGCTGGGCCGTGCATCCAGTGTAGTGCTCTGATAGCTTAGCTTTGACTGGGCATGGGGAGACTTCCTAGCAGTAGGCCCAGTATCTCCCAGTACCAACATGGAGAGAGTAGAGTACAAACAAGGGAGTCGAGTGCCCTAGGATGTTTCCTGGCTATGTTTTATTATTCAGGACAAATTGCACCTGCCAGGCTGAATTTGGCTGTTGGTGATTCCATTTCCTGGCAAAAATTTGCTGCAGGGAGAATTCCCTGTAACTCTAAAAGCTGAGCAGAGCACTTGGTCACATGCTGTTTGGCACCTGCCTGGCTCAATTTAGCTGTCTGTGAAACCATTTTCTGGATCAATCTGATTTGACAAAATGTGTATAATAATTCTGCAGTCCTTGCTTGAAGGCCAACAAAGTTGGCCTTCAAGCCAGTGGCATACGCAAAATTTGAGGGGGGAGGGGGCTCCATGAAGCACAGCTGGGGCCACGCAGCAGTCAAACATGGGATACATGCACAGTTCCTGCTAAAGCTCTTAGATTTTCTAAAACTTTTTCGCTTGCAAGCCCAGAGTTAAGACAGTCACTGAAAAGTTAAATTCTGTATGTCACATATGACTCCCAGCTTGTAATTTTCACTCCCATTACTATTTTTATAACATTTTCCTATAAAGGTGGTACAGCTTCTTTCTTAAAACTCTTACAAAGTTCAAGGTGGTGAAAACAAGAAGTGACATTCAATTTTATAATTTAACTGCTGTGAGAGCTTGGTAGTTACCCCTGGCCTTGGTCTAGCAACCATAAGGAGCCCAGGGTCAGCTGTTGAATTTCTGGCCTGCTAAGGGGAGGGGCAGGGGGGGGGGGGGGGTGATGGTGGTGGTGGCTGATGCCTTGTTTCAGCAAAGACTTTGCTTTTGTTAATGGCCAGTACTGGTTCATGGCTTTGATTATTAGCAGCTAGCCGAGCATCCTGTTGCCTTCTGATAGCTTAGCTTTGGCCACGCTATTACAAATTTTGTGAACTCCTTCAATAATAAGAAAGTTTTATTAATTAATTACTTCAAGCTCAAGACTCCAAATATGTGAAGTAAGTTGTGTGACCAGTTGTGTGACCAGTTGTGAGTACCAAACTCAAATAATTTATTTCTTTCACCACAGTAAGACATGTGAAATGGCCGCCACCCCAGACCCAAATGAAGTACTTCTCTCAACATCTGGGAAAGCAAATTTTCAACGTCTGGCACGACTGTTAATAAGTGGAGGTACTACACTGCTAAGAGAAGTTTTCGATCAGATTTGTAAACCAACTAACCTTCCCACAATACTAAAAAATCCAGCCACAGAGAAACAACTCAAAGCAGCAAAGCTCACTAAGCCACAGTGGGACTGTCTGTACCCTTCCCCAGGGCTGTATGGTAAGTCTGTGGATTTTGACGTAACCTTGCTCTTTCGGCTGCTGAGAACAATATGCAGCCTGATCCCCCCTGCCACAGGCTGGGATGCTCTGCCAACAAGTACAGACCACAGTTTAGCTGCAGATTTGGCGAGAGTTAAATACTACCGCAACTCAGTGTATGGTCATGTGAACCAAAAGATGGAGGTATCAGATGATGAGTTTCTATCATTTTGGCAGGAGATCAGTGAGGCTCTTGTACGGATTGCAGGTCAAATCAGCCCTCCAAAAAAACGTGAGTGGCAATTGGCTATTATTAACTTTTTGAAGAAACCCCTCACAGCAGAGGATGAAAGAAATGGGCAAGAACTGAAGGAGTGGTATAGAAATGATATGGAAGTCAAGGAATCCATAGAGGAACTAAAATTCTCTACACATGAGGTCCAAAGTGGAATAGCACATTTGGAGACAACAGTTCAGGAGAAAGTCAAAGACATGAAAGATAAACTTGGAGAGGAAGCCAGAGAAATTAAAGATCAACTTGGGGAGGTAAAAGACAGGTTAAATTCCTCAACTGGTGGCACTGGAGTACCTGGAGGTCAGTTTTATTTAAGTAATAAATTATTCATTTGTTTCTAGACCTTTGTTGGGTTTTTCCAGTGATATAAAATTCAGAAAACCCTGTTCTCATTGTTGCATTATCTTGAGCTGTTTCGATCCACTCTCAAGGATTAGTATTTTAGACCCACTTTGATGTGGATGCATAGTGGCCTCATGGTTAACCTGTGATCATGCCCCCTCTCCCCTACAATGCCAATGCGGGAAAAAAAGGCATGATACATTTTTTTATCGGATCGCATGTCAAGACTAACTACCGATGGTAGTTAGTTCAACGGTTTTTGCAATATATCTCTAAATAACTCCAAAGGTGTTAGATTGCGAGTAGATTAGAATGTTTACAAAGTGAAAGTGACTTTTTAAACGTGTATCGCCTGCATTGTAAGTCCACTCGTATGTATATGTTACAGAAACAAAAGCACTTATTATTAATTGTTTTGCAAGTGCCATCTCACTCTGCTTTCCAAAACATCCAAACCCATTTAATTAATTTATTTATTTATTTATTTATTTATTTATTTATTTATTTATTTATTTATTTATTTATTTATTTATTTATTTATTTATTTATTTATTTATTTATTTATTTACGGATTCGTACAAGTACAGGTGCTTAACAATAGGACATTAATCCCTTACTTGGTTAATACACCCACACCCAAACCCCTAAAAAATATCCAACAATTCACTTTTAGTGTAAAACGAATTACCGTGCAGACATTTTTGCGCCTAGTGGAAATCCAAGTCCCGAAGTTCTCGCCTACTACAAAAAGCGGTTTGACAGTTCAGCCACACCTTTGATTACAGATATTTAAATTAGGGGGAGGACTGCGACCAGTTCAATAAATTTATCAAGCCTTTTTTTTCTCCTTACCCTCGTCATCAAAAAAAAAAAAAAAAAAAACGCCTGATCGCAGGTTACCTCATGGTTAGTGCACTGGAGCCCGGAATGGGTGGTCCGGATTCAAGCACTGGCCGGGGCACTGCATTGTATTCTTGGGCAAGGCACTTTACTCTCATAGTCCCTCTCTCCAGCCAGGTGTATAAATGGGTACCCGTGAAATTAATGCTGGGGGTAACCCTGTGATGGACTAGCATCTCTGGCATCCAGGGTGGAATGTAAATACTCCCAGTTGCTTTATACCTCGTCATGTACTTTTTCTTATTACTTTACATTACCTACCTTCACGGATAAGTATTTTTGTTATGTTATCAGAATTAATTTAAATAGAAGCTATTTCTCAACAGTCCAGCTTCAAGTAAAAATTGACTGCAAGACAATTCCAGAACGTGGTCGGTGCTTCGGAGATGTTTTTAGCCTCACAGAGACCCCAGGCAGGTGCCCAAAAGTCTGCCCTGGTGCCGATTGCATCTGATCAGCTACAGACTGAAGCTACAGGAGCCTTTGGGGTAGCAAGTAGTGGGAACTATGGCCTCAGTCCACAAGAGGTTTTGAGTTTCATTGCATAT
This sequence comes from Platygyra sinensis, assembly GCA_019787425.1. Classification (NCBI taxonomy): domain Eukaryota; kingdom Metazoa; phylum Cnidaria; class Anthozoa; order Scleractinia; family Merulinidae; genus Platygyra; species Platygyra sinensis. The sequence continues at coordinate 15,390 of JAHPZR010012139.1, forward strand.
AAGTGCTTCCAGCCTGTTGATCCATCGAATCCAGAGCAGTTAAATGGCTTCCTACAGTATATGGAAAAGGTACGAAAAGTACTGATTGTGGGTGTCCAGTCAGGGAGTTTAATGTTGACAGTGGAATGCGGATCACTGGAGATACTTGAAAGACTGTGGAAAGACTACTGTACAGGCTACTTCAATGAAATGGCACAAAAATACCTCGTGACAGAGGACATTCTAAAGGAGTTTGACCTCGCTGAAGTGAAACTTACCACAACCATTCTGGAGGAGGAGTACCGGGCATGTCGAGAATATTTCCTACAGCACTCGGGTAAGTTTACAAGCTTGTAGTTTAGTCTATTTTTGTTGTTGTTGTTGTTTTTGAGGGAATACAATGTTTCAAAAGAACATACTTTACAATTGCGGCTTGAGGGTAAGTAAACACCGAAGAGACATCTGAAATTGAAGCTGAAACGTATCATACTGATGGTATAGCCGGCAATGACTTCAGATGTCCCTGTAGTGTCCTTGATTGGTGTTGCGCGGTTTTGAATTTTGACCAAGGTGAACGCGCGTCATCGTGAGTCATACCAATGCAAATGCACCCAAGTCCTGGCTAAGCACCTGCACCTATAATACTCGCGTCGGCTAAACTTCAGAATACGCGGCCACTTAATATGCGTTTTCAAACGCTGCTACCGCAGTCTCGCAGTCGTCATAATTAATATACTAACTGTATGTAAAAATCACGAATATACCTCGTTCTTTCATCCACTGCGGTACTGCGGACCGCGGTAGCACTTCATTTATAACACTTAATCCACCAGCTGAGGGTGTTGTATGGCTCACTTAAGGGGAACAAACGAAACTTGTATAGTCTTAATCTGACTAGAAAGCATCACAAAAATGCATTATAGCAAGAATAGAACGGTAGCTTACACTCTCGAAATCGAATTTCAGATTTGCCCTTATTACCTCCTTTTGGACGCCTTCTTGGATTTCTAAAAAGGAACTTAGAAAAGCTTATTTTTTTTTCTCAAATGCACACGACTTTTTACCTAGACGAATATTTTGAATAGTACGTATCTAAGATACACTGCTTATGGTTATCCAAGAACGCTGTTTACAGTTCAAGTTATAATTACATCATAAACGACGTCACCATGACCGCTGTGTTATCTGCTAGGGGACAGGGTTCCACCAGGTGGTCTAGCCACCAAACATGGTGTAGTCAGTAGGATAAGTTTACCGCTGAATTTTCTTCACAATCCGCTCACTCTTTTGTCAAACCAGAAAATCGCAGCCTTGACACCTCGATGTGGACACCATTCTTCCTCATCTTGTTGATTTTTCGTGGGATCGACTCTGTAGCAACTCCATCCGACATTTGAGGACTGCAAGTTCAGCGGCCATTATTCAATCTGCTCGTCGATCGCTATCGATTTACGCTGGAATGTTCACTTTCTTCGCCCTACGAGAGTCTTTGGCAACATTTTCCCTACTGTGAAAGACATGCCACCTAAACCAAGTCCAAAACCTTCCAAAGGGGCCACTGCAAGTCCACCTGCAACAACTGGACCAAACCTTAAATAAATTTCTTCTGAAATTGCACGAAGAGGAACGTTTAGCTGAGTTTCGTGTCGCAAAAAACGATTTGCCAGTTTTTTCGGACACTCTTGCCATCCCACGCGTGTTTTAAATTATTATATCATATCATATCATATCATATCATATCATATCATATATCATATATCATATATCATATATCATATATCATATATCATATATCATATATCATATATCATATCATATATCATATCATATATCATATCATATATCATATCATATATCATATCATATATCATATCTAATATCATATCATATATCATATCATATATCATATCATATATCATATATATCAATATCATATCATATCATATCATATCATATCATATTATAGCCACTTAGAAAACAAAACCAAAAAGATATAGCTGAGTGCTTTTAGGCAAGAGCATAGACAGGAGAGATGAGTTTCACAGGAAAACTGAACTTTTAGAAACTTAGCCTGTATACTGCGTGGTCACGGTAGACATCAGAATAATCTAGTATTTTGTTGTGTTCAAAATAGAAGCTTTATTTCATTTTGAGGCACAGGTGATTTTCGTACAAGCACATCATATTTCAACTTGATCTAACTCAAGTTCAGCGGTGAAGTACAAATTTAGATCCGGGTATATTAGCCAAATTCAGCTTGACGCTGTTAATGTTATTTAGCCCATAATGATCTA
>JAHPZR010012141.1:5000-17318 GCA_019787425.1 Platygyra sinensis
AAAGAATACATGGTGTATTATAGTGATTATGAACTTTTGAAAAAACGGTAACAATTCGCAATTGGCTGAGGTATATAGCAACGGTAACACAATTTACAATAAACTGTTACAAAACAATCTTAGATGCTCAAATAGTGACGCCACTTAAAAAAAAAAAACAAACGGTGATAACAACGGTTAATCAATTTTCAGTACACTGCTAAAAATAAACTGCTAAAAATAAATCTTATAAGCTCAAACGATCACGCTATTAAGAAGGAATTTCTTTGCATGTCTGCAACTGGATACAAGTTCATTTCGGTTGTTCAGGGTCGCCATGTTCGGTCTACAAATTATATAGTACTTCTCCCACAGGCATAGATTGCACTTCTTCGTTACATTTGAATAGGATCTTGCATGCCTAACAATCCGCCATTTAATTTGGTAGTCAACTTTCTTGTCTTTCAAGCCCCACACATATTTACTAAGCTCAGTGGAATTTCTGTACCGTTCATTTCTGAAGGAACATGTATGGTTTCTGTAACGCGATTTGAATGATGTGTCGCAAAGACCAATGTAGGTTTGCTTTGAGTGAGATGTTGTGACTTCTGCTTGATAGATGATATTCTGCTCGTTGCACTTTCCGTCCAAAGGGCAGGATCCTTTGTTGCGGCAATTGCACGTGTTGATAGCTGGAACGGGTGAGTTTGATGACTTGTTAATGACGACTTTATTGTGATTAGAGATAATGGCTTTTACATTGTTCATACAGCTATAGCTGAGTTTGAGAGTGTTGCGATTGAAAATTCTGTGCAGAGGATTTGATTTGGGAAAATGTTTGTCAATTAAGGTGAGGAAGTACCTTTGACATTTTGGCTGTATGGGGGATTAAACCAGGTGATGTTTCTTGGCCTATTCTTGCGTTGTTTGGTTTCTGGGGGCGCATTTCTGTAGGACAGATTGTAATTGTAGCCGCTCTTGTTGAGGGCATCTTGGTAGATATCTTTAGCTTTTTCGAAGGATTCCTTGTCGGAAGAAGAAGGAAACGTTCCACTCTATGTTCACAGGAAGTCCAATCATCCGCCATCCATCCTAAAAAATATCCCGGAATCTATTAACAAGCGCCTCTCAGAAATTTCTTCCGTGTGTGTGTGTGTGTGTGTGTGTGTTGTAATCCCGGGCCGGTACTCCCCTGTAAGGCCTTAATGGGGCCGTGCGGCCAGCCAGGGTATGCTTTTGGGATTTTTGTCTTAAACAGGATATGGAATTTATCATTTTTTGTCTTAAACAGGGTATCGATTTATCAATTTTTGTCTTTAATGGGATATCTTTTATTGGATGATAAACAGCAAAATTTTTACAAGCTCTTGTAAATTAATGTTGACTTCCGTTGACTTTGGCATTGATACCAGGCACGTTAAATTTTCAATGATTTCACAACAAGAAAGCCACACAATTTGTAATTGCAACTTTTAATCTATGTCTTAAACACGGTATCAAAAATCGGAATTCTGTCTTAAACAGGGTAGGAAAATCAGCGATATTTGTCTTAAACAGGGTCACGGTATGAGGGGCCGGGCCACACCTCCCCACCCAGGGATATATCTAGTACCCCCCACCCCCCTCCCCGGGGTTGTAATATAAGGTTTAGTTTGTGACATCATTAGTCATCTCATTTGCATATTTTACCCATTTTCAAACTTCAATATCTCCGGAACTCAACGCAGGTATTTTCAAACGGTAAACGGCGTTTTCATTATTTCATAGAATCCTTTGTGATACACCTAAAAAATCAAGAGGTAAAAATTTGATCATATTAGCACTATACAGAAGATAATTTTCCGCCTGGCGCTTTGGAAATTCTCTTCAAAGAGACCCCTCTTGGTCCATACGTTACAGTAGGTCCGGAGAAGCACCTTCTCTCGACGTGGTCCTGCAAACCGGGTAAATATTACTCAGTACTTCCGAAATGAAATATACAAACATTTGCACCGGTGTTTTTGGATCGAAAGTTCTAACAAACGCCAAACAAGTATTTTAGCTGTCTTGCTCTTTAAAATACCTTTCGAAAGAGATGCTTTTTCCTTCAATCCGTTCGGCACTTTCCGTGAAACGACTTTCAATCAGGTTAGGTTGGAAATTTGAGACTTGGCACTTTTGTGTTAAGCATTCATCATTCATGCAGGGAATGACACGTATTCTATTTTATGGATTCGGAAAAGCACGTATAATTTCCCTGCCAAGTTCTTAAAATGATTTCCAATGCTAACAGTGCGGCAGTTCAAAACAAACTTATTATTTCCTCTTAACTCGCTAAACTTTAAATTTCTTATTTAGATGGACATGACCTGACGACCGTTGCCCATTGCCTGCGTGATCATGGGACCGAGACTAAAAATAACTTTGACAGCATGACGCGTGCTTAAACACGGAGTGATCCTTTATGACGAGGCTGAGGTGTTCAGCCAGTCAATCACAAATCCCAACGGACGGCCAATGCTCCCTTTGATTGGCTTATTCATTGAAGTCTAATTTTAGCGAGTTGCCACAGGATTCTGTTTTTCTGCCGGTTTTCTGCGTTTCAGAAAGAAATTTGAAAACTAAGATTGGTAAAATAAAAAGACAAAAAGACTGCGAAGGTAATATTTTACGGTAATTTGATTATTTTTCAGCCAATTATCTAAAAGAGATTCCGTAAGGTCAACATTAGCTGCTGTACTCTTGCAGCTAAAACTCAGTCGACCTTTTATGAACGTAATCAGTTTTTTTTTATTATTTTTTTTTTTTTATGGCATTTAGCCTTGAGTCTAACATTTCCTTTCTAACGTCAATATTCAGGCGAAATCTCACTTTGCCATTTTTCAAGTTCTGTTGTTCCATCGTAGGAGTTGTTTCCAATTTCTTTGCTCTGAATATGGAACAGTTTGAGGAATAACTCAGTGTTCAATTTGCATTTTGTTTGCACCATCATAACGCTAATAAACCTGAATAATCTTAATTAGTATAAATCTACTAGCGTTCTATCAAGAATGCCGTTCTCTGGTTGCTACGGTACTCACTATCTATTCTGTGATAGATAGTGAGTAGCGTAACAGTGTGAGCTTGTTAACAAAATGACAGCCGTTTCTTGGCGTTTTCGAAGTGTTGAGAAGAGGATTTAGATTAATTTTTGAACGACTAGTAGATCTATACTAAAACAATTAGATTATTTGCTCTCGATTTCTATTTAACAATTAGATTATGAGCTCGAGATTTCTATCGCGCGATAGAAATCGAGAGCGAATAATCTAATTGTTTTAGTATAAATCTGCTAGTCGTTCAAAACTTAATCTAAATCCTGTTCTCAACACTTCGAAAACGCCAACAAACGGCCGTCATTTTGTTAACAAGCGCACACTGTTACGCTACTCACTATCTATCACAGAATAGATAGTGAGTAGCGTAGCCAATCAGAGAACGGCATTCGTGATAGAACGCTAGTAGATTTATACTAATTCGCGATAGTTGACGCGGGCTGCGCCCTCGTCAACTATCACCTATCACCTATCTTCCTCGTGCCATGTGGCACATAAGGCCTCAACACAATCCCTCCAACTATCTCTGTCAGCCACTGCCATTTGTACCTCATTCCTGTTCTTCCATCCCGCTTTTTCCCTTTCTCTCTCCGCCGTCCTTCTTCATGTTGTCCTTGGACTTCCCCGTTTTCGCCGCCCCTCTGGGGCCCAGGTTAATGCAGTCCTGCAGTCATTTTGTAGTTCTTTTCTCATGATGTGGCCGATGAATTTCCATCTTTTGCTTCGGACGTCCTCACTGAGATTTTCTATCTCAGCCATCTTCAGGACTTCTTTGTTTGTAATTCTTTCCTGCCAGCGTATCTTAAATATCCGCCTAAGACATCTTTCGATTTTCTTATCATCACATTTATTCATCTTCCACGTCTCGCAGCTAAACATCAAGACTGGCTTTACTAGTGTTTTATAAAGCCTGACTTTGGTTCGTCGACTGATAATGTGGCTGCTCCAGATCTTTTTCAATCTCATGAATACCCCTCTCGCTTTGACTACTCTGTTATGGATGTCTTCAGCACCTTCACCCTCTTTGGAAACTGTAGCTCCTAAGTACACAGATCTATCAACATCTTCTATTCCTTGCCCATTTACCTCCACCATATCGTTGTTCCGTGAATTTATTCGGAGCAGCTTACGTTTGTCTATATTGACTTTCAGTCCTACCCTTCCTGCTTCATGAGCCGTCTTAGTCTGGATGTGCTGTCTGGTCGATGACAAAAGGGCTATATCATCTGCAAAGTCGAGATCCTCGAGCTTTGTATTGAACTTCCATCTTATTCCAGTATTCCCTTCTTGCCATGTATTTCTCATTACCCAGTCAACAACTAGCAGGAGTAGTAAAGCTGACATGTTACAACCCTGTTTCACTCCCGTTTTGATCTTAAACCACTCTGTTGTACTCTGGTCATCCACTACTGCGCATGCAAAGTCATCATAGAGCGCCTCGTCAACTATCACGCGAGAGAAATTTCGAGCTCATAATCTAATTGTTAAATATTCCACCAAAATCTGTCTGTGTTCACAGGCTAACCAAAATCACCTCTTTTGCGATTTCGTTTCGCTCTCAGCATGCTGAGATAAATGGAAACAGAGAGCTCGCAGGCATCAGCTTTGTTATTTTAGTTAGCGGCGAAATTTGAATGCTCCACGTGCAGCGACGACGGAGATAATCCATCGTTTTTGGTCTTCGAAAGCCATCATCTTAAGTGTTAATATGTATTATATTTTCACTGTATTTTTATTATTTACCTTATATTATTCTACGTAAATGACTCCGTTGGTTTGACGACAAAACGCTATTTCTCCACGACTTCTATGTTATGCGACCGTTATTCTGGCCTTTCACCATTGCACATGAAAGCCAATACATTGCTTCCAGAGGGCGTGTCCTTGCCTTTTATAAGATCGCTCTGTGTTTAACATAGATTAAAAAAGATTGTCATAGGGCACGGAAATGTCTTCTCTCCTCTCAGACTAATTAATTAAACGAAATTAATTAAATAAAAGTTTAAAAAGTATGCACTTCAGCGCCATAGGCCCATAGTGACAAATAGCCTAAGTGCCTTAGCGGAAGGCAGCCCCCAAAACCATGCCAATAGTGCACTCTGTTCGTCACTTACAACAGCAGGAAAAAAACAAAACAAAACAAAAAAACAAAAACAAAACAAAACAAAAAAAAACTTCTCTCCATGTTTTAATTCTTTGTTCTTTTTGCTAGGCAAGTCTCACCCTTGGGTATTTATGGTACTCTTCTTCCACTAAATGCTGGTAACGAGTATAGAATACAGAAAATAGCATTCGTGGGTATTTCGGTTTATTCGCGTGATATTGTAAACCGCCTTCACGCGTTCGTAAAGTGCGACCTGGCAAAGTCGAGATTTTAATTTGTGCTCAGAAAGCCGGCGCTAAAAATTCCTTATCCACCAAGCTAATATCTCAAAACTGATCCGGTGACCCTACTTATTTAATGCAAAAACTTATTTAACAGCGAAGGCGGAATGCATGTGCAAAATTGTAAAAAAAAAAAAAAAAAAAAAGACTCTGACGTGCAATTTTCTTATCTTGAAATTTCCATCTCCTTGTTTTTTTTAAATTTAGGCAAAATCTACTTCACAGAATTGTTTTCTAAATGTGCCTATTTCTTCTGCTTTGTGAAAGACAAACAACCAGTATAACTGCGTGCTTGCTCGATTAGAAAAAGTAATTTGATCTATGACTTGAGGAAGGCACATGTAGATGAGAATATTAAGTTTCTACGTTGTCACAAAAGCGACAAAAGATTTTAAAAATGGCTATAGTTGCTTTTAAACAAGGATTGACAGTCGTCAAGATAAAAGAAACTCACTTAACGATAATAGCAGACTGTTTCAGAGATATGTGGAGTATAACTAACTTTTTGTTTCCACTTCAAGTGGATGGCTGCAAAAACTACTCAGTTCTTGATGAAGCAGACCGCGCTCAAGGAAACGTATTGCAGTCGCATCGGAGAAGCGATAACGAACTAGTAACTGGTTGGTACCGTTTTCAAGGAGCTGCTGGGGACCGCATGCCAGACAAATGTGTTCTTAGATTTCGCTGCGGTACCACAGGTCCTGGTTGGCTTAATGGTACACACCCCACAATCGCCGATGGTGTTGTGACACGCACAGTCTGTTTTAGTTGGAGCATAGACTGTTGTTTCTGGCATAACATAATTCAAGTGAAGAACTGCAGTTCTTATTACGTCTATGAGTTACAGAGGTCCATATTTAAGTAATCTTCGCTATTGTGGTAACGCCGGCGCTGGTAAGTTGACTCGCAATGAATTCATTATGACTAGCTAGAGAAATCTGTGAGTCAGTTTCTAGGACTGATTAAATTTATTTGCGCATGCGCTTTCATTAGGTGCCCCGGAGTCTGCGGCAATATTTGAGCATTTCCCATGTTTCTTTTTGTAACAAATTTATGCATAGCTTCGCGATGTCAACAGTTAACTGACGTAGATAATAGGGTACACATCCACGCTCTCCTACCTCACCCCAATCACTTCCCGGCCTCTAGACAAATTCATTAATCGAAATTAAATCAATAAACAAACACATAAAGTTTGCACTTTAAAGGAGCACTGTCACGAGAGTTTTGCTGTTTTCAGCTTCATTTGCTGCTGAAATCTTTACCTGGTACCTTTATTCGTTTTCAAAATGCTCAAATGGACTAGAAGAAACATATGAAACGATTGGTGGCTCAGAGAGCAAACCATAATGAATTTCTGGCAATATTTTCGAAGAATGGCTCTAGAATTTGAAAAGAGTGGCACGTTTTTTCAAATTTCAATCCATTTCTATCCTTGCCATGCTAAGTGCTAGGCGGCAATAAATGGTTTCGGCGTAGTGATAAAGTCCTAGATAACAAAACTGCATCATTATTTTTGGGTTTCCACTGATGCACGAACATATTTCGGCATTGTAAAATGACGCTAAAATACCGTGACAGTGCCCCTTTAACGCCATACGCCCATACTGACATAGAACCTAAGTGCCTTAGCGGAAGGCAGCCCCCAAAACCATCCCAATAGTGCACTCTGTTCGTCACTTAAAACAGCAGGGAAAAAACTTCTCTCCATGTTTTCTTAGTTCTTTTTGCTAGGCAAGTCTCACCCTTGGGTATTTATGGTACTCTTCTTCTACTAAATGCTGGTAACGACTATAGAATACAGAAAATAGCATTCGTGGGTATTCCAGTTTATTCGCGTGGAATTGCAAACCGCCTTCACGCGTGCGTAAAGTGCGATCTGGCAAGGTCGAGATTTTAATTTGCGCACAGGAAGCCGGCGCTAAAAATTCCTTATCCACGAAGCTAATATCTCAAAAACTGATCCGGTGACGCTACTTATTTAATGCAAAACTTATTTAACAGCGAAGGCGGAATGCATGTGCAAAATTGTAAAAAAAAAAACAAAAGACTCTGAAGTGAAATTTTCTTATCTTGAAATTTCCATTTCTTTTTTTTTTTTTTTTCAATTTAGGCAAAATCTACTTCACAGAATTGTTTTCTAATTGTGCCTATTTCTTCTGCTTTGTGAAAGACCAACATCCAACACAACTGCGTGCTTGCTCGATAAGAAAAAGTAATTTGATCTATGACTTGAGGAAGGCACATGTAGATGAGAATATTAAGTTTTTACGTTGTCACAAAAGCGACAAAAGATTTTAAAAATGACTATAGTTGCTTTTAAACAAGGATTGACAGTCGTCAAGATAAAAGAAACTAAATTAACGATAATAGCAGAGTGTTTCAGATATTGTGGAGTATAACTAACTTTTTGTTTCCACTTCAAGTGGATGGCTGCAAAAACTACTCAGTTCTTGATGAAGCAGACCGCGCTCAAGGAAACGTATTGCAGTCGCATTGGAGAAGCGATAACGAACTAGTAACTGGTTGGTACCGTTTTCAAGGGGCTGCTGGGGACCGCATGCCAGACAAATGTGTTCTTAGATTTCGCTGCGGTACCAAACATCCTGGTTGGCTTACTGGTACACACCCCACAATCGCCGATGGTGTTGTGACACGCACAGTCTGTTTTAGTGGGAGCATAGACTGTTGTGTGTGGCATAACATAATTCAAGTGAAGAACTGCAGTTCTTATTACGTCTATGAGTTACAGAGGCCATATTTGAGTAATCTTCGCTATTGTGGTAACGCCGGCGCTGGTAAGTTGACTCGCAATGAATTCATTATGACTAGCTAGAGAAATCTGTGAGTCAGTTTCTAAGACTGATTAAATTTATTTGCGCATGCGCTTTCATTAGGTGCCACGGAGTCTGCGGTAATATTTGGGCATTTCCCATTGTTTTTTTGTTTTTTTTTTTTTGTAACAAATTTATGCATAGCTTCGCGATGTCAACAGTTAACTGACGTAGATAAATAGATTACTTCATAGAAAGTGCGACGTACGGATTTTTATTCACGAGTTGCAAAACTTTGCAAAACGAACGAGTGAGCGCAGCGAACGAGTGAGTTTTCAAAGTTTTGCAACGAGTGAATAAAAATCCGTACAAAGCACTTTCTATGCTGTAATCTGTTTATTGTATATATAACGAGAATTAAACACAACCATTAAATCAGTTTTAGTTTTTTTCCGGCACCATAAGTTTACATGCAGAACGCTGAGAACGTAATGAATGACCGAGCGTAATGAAAAACAAATCCGCTTTCCAGTCCAGATATAGGCGTACAACGAGCCTACACAAGCTTAAATATAATAGGGGAGAATTCGTAAATACATAGTGAGAAATCTTTTCGTTTGTCCATAATTACTGTCAGATTCAATCATGTCATGGCGACGTTTCGCGCTGTGCAAAGACAAATTCGGACTCTGTTGACTTACACTGTTTAAATTTGAATGTTCCTCCTTGAATGTTGTTGGCTTTCTGATGTTAAATTTACTTCCTCGGTTTCTTGAATGGCCATTGATTCTCAAACTGAAGTTCTAGCGCTCAAGATATTTGTTAGATATATTCCATTGCTGTTTTTCCGAAAGTGAAGTAAAACGGGAACCGAAGCCATGTTATCGAGACACAAACTTCAAGCGGACGCTGATTTCAAGCCCGCGCTTCTCGGAAGCCATTAGAGTGCTTAACTCTGATTGGCTAAGTGATTCTATCATGAACGGTGATTGGTTATATTTTTCACATGTGAAGAACGCTATACGCAAACCTGATTGGACGTATCGCTTTTTTCACCGGTGAAATATAGCACATATAGAGTTCTATTTGCAAGGTTTATTGCCTAAAATTCTCGCTATATATACAATAAAATAGGGTACACATCCACCTCTCCTACCTCACCCCAATCACTTCCTGGCCACTAGACAAATTAATTAATCGAAATTACTTCAATAAACAAACACATAAAGTTTGCACTTTAACGCCACAGGCCCATAGTGACATATAACCTAAGTGCCTTAGAGGAAAGCAGCCCCCAAAACCATCCCAATAGTGCCCTCTGTTTGTCACTTCAAACAGCAGGGAAAAAAAAAAAAAAAAAAAAAAAAAAACTTCTCTCCATGTTTTCTTAGTTCTTTTTGCTAGGCAAGTCTCACCCTTGGGTATTTTTAGTACTCTTCTTCTACTAAATGCTGGTAACGACTATAGAATACAGAAAATAGCATTCGTGGGTATTCCAGTTTATTCGCGTGGAATTGTAAACAGCCTTCACGCGTGCGTAAAGTGCGATCTGGCAACGTCGAGATTTTAATTTGCGCACAGGAAGCCGGCAGCAAAAAATTCCTTATCCATGAAGCTAATATTTCAAAAACTGATCCGGTGACTCTACTTAGTTAATGCTAAAACTTATTTAAGAGCGAAGGCGGAATGCATGTGCAAAATTGTGAAAAAAAAAGACTCTGAAGTGAAATTTTGTTACCTTGAAATTTCCATTTTTTTTTTTTAATTTAAGCAAAATCTACGTCACAGAATTGTTTTCTAATTGTGCCTATTTCTTCTGCTTAATGAAAGACCAACATCCAACACAACTGCGTGCTTGCTCGATACGGAAAAGTAATTTGATATATGACTTGAGGATGGCACATGTAGATGAGAATATTAAGCTTTTACGTTGTCACAAAAGCGACGAAAGATTTTAAAAATGACTATAGTTGCTTTTAACGTGCATATGAAGTGAAAAGTAATTTCTGCTTATTTGAAAGACCTCTCAAAATACAGAAGAATGGCTTTTTTTCTTTTTGAAATATCTTTTTTTGTTTCAGAGATGAATAAGTAGTGAATAATGAATGCAAATTTATGGTGCCAAGTTTCAAGAACACTGCTTTAATATTTCTAGAGATATTGTTTATGCAGTATTTTACAATTTTTAGCTGCAACAATATGACGTCATCACTGATCTATTTTGCATAATAGAAAAACGTCAATATCTCTGAAACGAAAAAATACGCAATGCCCGAAAGGGTGGGGCTTGAAATCGGCATGCAAACGCAGCCAAAAAATAGGAAGTTTTACGATGTTTTGGGACTATCTTTAGGGGTTCGAAAATTGGGAAAAACTGGCTTTTTAGTTTCCGATGCGAAGTGAAAAGCGATTTTTAAGTAAGGGAGACGGGCTTCAAAAAAGTGAGCAACGGGAAATAAAAGTTTGACGTTTTTCTTAACTGATACCGTCTTTACTTTGTAAATCGAAGTAAAATAACGACTATCAAACTGACATTTAAAATTGCGAGTTGGAAGTGCGTTCAAATATGGCGCGTCTTTGCTTAGCGAGCCATTGTTTAAAGCACACAGCTGCATAACAATGGCTGCAAAATATTACCATATCTTTTTTAAAAAAAATCACTCAGTGGTTAAATGCGAATCACTGATCAGTAGCCCGTCAACTTTAAAGCTCATAGAACGACATAGTAAAAGTCGTCGATAGTTTTCAAAGAAATTGGCTAAGCTACATAATACAGGGCCACTTTTAAAGACGTATCAATCGCGTGGCTCGGTGGCTCGTCAATCAATTTAAAGAAGTATCGCTCGAATGGCTCGGCGGCTCGTTGGTCAATGCGACTGGCGAACCGCCGATCCGTCGAGCCATTAAATTGTATACCTTTCTCGTTCTTTTAAACAATCAATACTAACGGCTGGCAAGCTGTCGAACCACCGAGCCATTAAATTCTATATCTTTCACAGACTCCACCATTCTCGTTCCCATAAGTCAAAACACTTCCGTTTTTGTTTTCCCTCTTTTTTTTTTTTTTACTGGGAGACGCGGTAAATTTACTTTTGAGGTGCGAAAAGGCTAAACAGAAGCGAAAACAATAAAAAAAATCATTGTTTTGATGCTCTGCCTTCTTCAAGTTAATGAGCAAGGTCATATTCCCTACGGGAAAAAGCGCGCGTTAATCTTAGCCAATAAGACTCGCCTCTTAGCGTTAATTTGAATAATACTAGGTAATATGACAGACCTTAGAACTGCAAGTAAATGTCCCGAGAACAATAGGTATTCTGCGCGATGATCTAAAACGTATTAAAAGAAAAATTCCTTCCTTCCAAGGCGTTGTCCGAAAATGTCAATCATCTTGTCCATATTGCTGACAATGACTTCATTTCCATAGGCGCGCTCAATAGAGATGATAGCAAGACTATTGAGCCTGCGCTGTCCCATTGTGTTAGGAAGGTAGGTCTTCAACCGCCCGAGTCCGCTGAACGAACGTTCCGCCGAACATGATGTTGCGAGAATGACGCCACTTTCAAGAACTCTGGTGTCATTTCATAAAGGCTGTTTTCATGCATTACGTTAATGACTTCTGCCGCTGTCTTTACTAATTTTTCGACATGTGTTTTCTTGAATCGATTGAACAGGCGTTGGTGTGCCTGAAGTAGCTCCTTGTCTGAATTATAGTAACCAGCAACTCGGTTAAAGCTATCACTGGAAGGGGAATCACTTAGAGTGACGTCAACTAACGCACAAAGAACATCCTGATCATTTCCACTGAACCGATTCTCAATTTCGGCAGACCTTGTTCAGAGAAGCAAAAAAGGTGTTGACTCGAGTATGGTAATCCTTTGGTGTCGATGACGGACCAGCAGCACTTGCGTTTTAGTTTTTCCCGACTAACGCCTGTAAACGCGTTGGGGGTTGTCGTCGAGGCACACAAGCATCGCAGAATAAAAAATCTGATTCAGCAATCCAGGATTTCCTCTTAATGAGGATACTTTCACTAAGTTCCCAGACTAACGTAAAGTTCTCATCATTTCGTAAAGTTCTCATCATTTCGGCATCATTTCGGCAGCTTC
>JAHPZR010012142.1:0-12500 GCA_019787425.1 Platygyra sinensis
TTTTTCAATATCCTGTTGCATGGGGATATAATTAAGTCTGACGATTTTGCAAGTACTTTTATTTGTAAATGAATTTGATCCTTTCGATGTTCACGACTTAACCAAGTAAAAAATCAACCATGCGCAAACAGGACGTCAAAGCTTAGCAAGTTTTCTGAAGTTTGGTACAGAAGAGCAACTTCCTTAGAACTTTCGGTTAGAAAGGCGGAAATAATGTTATCTGTTCTCAGTATTAAAACGATGTCAGTAAATACCCGAGGAACAACTCCAAACCATTCCTCGTTTTCCGACGGGATCATTTTCCTGTCCAATCTGGGGATTATTTCCGGTCTGGGGATCATTTACGTTCGAGGAGCAGTTGTAAATATTGTACATAATTGTAGTTTGGTAAAATACTGTATATTATGTTAATTTTTTTTGTTACTTTTCTTTACACGTTGCCCCCCACCATCCCCTCCCTAAAACTGTGAGTTTTCATTGCGCTCCCCCTTCTCGTTTTACTGCCCCCCCCTCTCCTGATAATTATTGCACAGTTCCTAAAAGGGATTGCGATGTGTTTTCACAGGAGCACTGCTCACTTGATGAGAATCCAACTTTGAAGAGGTATCTGTTTGTGGAGATTCGTCGATGATTTAACTTGAACTGGACAATTCTTAATTAGGATTCGCGATTACATAGAAACGGTAAACGGGGTGTTCTTCTTAAAGAAATGTATGACTCTGCTGGAATATCCACATTACACCTTGCTGGTTTATGTCAAGATCAGTTTCATGATGTACCAGCCATGACCCGAGGTATTGAAAAAAGTCGACTGTTTCATTTCCTTTTTGTTCTCCTTATTCGTCAAAAAAGTCATACACTTCCCCTTTGTGACATTGGTATTAAACCCAACTTGGGTTACCGCAAACACCATCATAGCTATAGTAATCTCTATAGTTACTAGACTTGGATTGCCCACACACTAGTTGCCTCTTTTGGTATGTTGATGTAATATATCAAACACGAAAGACATGGTTTCATCTCGATATCCAAACACCGGGAGAGGGGTTAGAAATACGACGGGCAGCGGAGTTTTCGTTACGAAATTCGAGGTGTTTTGATAGCTGATGAAACACTGTCTCTAGGTAAATGGACTTGTGCATCATGCAGGCCAGGGAAAAACGAAAAGAAAAGAATGACGTGCTTCGTTTGTTGAATGTACCATTATACCAACTGAATATTTCAAATCAAGATATACTGAATTATCTCTACAAATTGGAAATCCATCCGGAGAAGTTTTTACTGTTGACGATGATGTCCCTGAAATTCGTCTGCACGCAATGCTATCATGCTTCTATTCGCGATTATTTACTCACCTGCACCGTGTCATTGGAGCTAATAACAATGTTACTTTTTGTACAGCAAATGTACAGCTGACATGCTGTTCAAAGTTGATGTTTTGCCTGCAAAGTGACAGCGACTGAAATATTGTACGTCAGGGGCAATGGTTAATCAACTTCTTGCCCGATTGGTCATCCACTTTTTTTTTTGTTTTCGATCTCTTGCATGTACGAACCGTGTGTTTTTTTTTCCTTCGTTTATTTCCCTCAATTGTTTGAGACAATTTACCTCACTTTGTTTTGCAAAGTCATATGCAGGCTCGTCGCTAGCTATGTTTTCCCCTTTAAGCGTTCACTATACTTAAGTAAGGAAGAAATCCCTTTCAACTAAAACTAAGCAGATTACAAATTTATCTCCAGGCCAAAAATCCTACATCTTGCAATTCCTTTAAGTGGTACATCAAAACATTGAAGATCTGCAAAGAATAAACTACAGGAATCCCGCTACTACCTGACAACAAATACTGAAGAGTAAAGGGTCGACTCAAGCTGCATGGGAAACCTTAATTTCATTGGTGAAAGCTGATGTTAAGAAAACATATCTTTTATGAAAAGAAAAAAAGAAGAAAATAATACTGTGAATTAAAGCTTGGAATAACGGAAAATGGTTGACAAGGCTTTTTTAAGGGATGACATGTATAGTCCACTCCTTGCCACACTTGACGTCTTGTCTTATCTTTGGCGAGCATGTATTTCTTTTTCATCCGCTTGGCTCAGTTCCACCTGCTACTCTTTACATAGCAAATGTACAACTGACATGCTGTTCAAAAGTGATGTCGTATTCAAGGTTCTTCTAATTATGTTTGAGAACTTTTTGAAGTGACAGCGACAGAGATAATGTACTTCTGGTATGGGCAAGGGTTTATCAGCTTCTAGATAGATAATTCATCAATGTTACTCTTTTCGATCTCTTGCATGTACGAGCCGTGTGTTGTTGTTTTCCTTTTTTTTATTTCTCTCAATTGTTTGGGACGAATTACCTCGCTCGTCGCTATTTTTCCCCTTTCAGCGTTCACTATACTTAAGTAATGGCGAGATCCCATTTAAGGTAATTCCCTGAAATAAAACTGACAATAGATTTTCGTGCAAACTTTGCCCACTAAATATTTATCATATGAGAACTTCAATTTTGAAATAAAAAAGGGGGGTACCCATACTCATTAAGGAGCACTGGGGCATTGAAAATGACCCATTTTGGCATTATTTAACGCTTATTACAAGAACGCATTCCCAGTAATAATTGTAAATTTTTGTGATCGAGACTCGTAAGAACACGCATTAAACTGGAGTCAATGCATTGTATCGGACACAAATAAACTTTTTAAGTTTGATTTAGACAGAAAGCTGAATCCTTGATTAAAATTTCAACCAAATTTCTTGACATGGTTACCATAGGGGAAAATAGAAAAGACCACAGTTTACTTGCTATTTTCACTCTTTATTCAATTTTCAGCAATAGAAATCAGATCAGTCTTTCCTCAAGCAAAGTTTGATAAGTTGATTACAATGACTGGAAAAAAAATTGGGGTGCCCATGCTCGTTGGTGAGCTATAGCCATTTTTCAACTAAAGGAGCTCAATATCAAGGCAAATCCGCCACGTTTTCAGTGTGCATGTGCACGAGAGCGCGCTAAATGACGCCATAAATTATGCGCAGAAAGGATGCACAGTGCAATTGTGAGGAATAACCTTAACTGAAGCTCAAGCTAGTTACATTTTTTGGGTTAAAAATCCTAAATTTTGCTAATTAGTTTAAAGTAGTACTTCAAAACATTCAGAAGATCTGTAAAGAATAACATACAGAAATCCCGCTATGCAACAAATACTGAAGAGTAAAGGGTCGACTGAAGCTGCGTGGGAAACGTTCATTGGTGAAAGCTAATGTTAAAAATAAATAATAATAAAAAAAAGGATTGTGAAAACAAAGACAGAAAATGTGAGAATGTCAATTAAGGCTTGAAGTAACAGGAAATGCTTGACAAGGCTTTTGAAGGAATGACGTGTATTTTGCTTGCCACACTTTGTGTCGTGTTTTATCTTTCGCGAGCAGGTATCCCTTTTTAGGACTGTGCAATAATTATCAGGAGAGGGGGGGGGCAGTAAAACGAGAAGGGGGAGCGCAATGAAAACTCACAGTTTTAGGGAGGGGATGGTGGGGGGCAACGTGTAAAGAAAAGTAACAAAAAAATTAACATAATATACAGTATTTTACCAAACTACAATTATGTACAATATTTACAACTGCTCCTCGAACGTAAATGATCCCCAGACCGGAAATAATCCCCAGATTGGACAGGAAAATGATCCCGTCGGAAAACGAGGAATGGTTTGGAGTTGTTCCTCGGGTATTTACTGACATCGTTTTAATACTGAGAACAGATAACATTATTTCCGCCTTTCTAACCGAAAGTTCTAAGGAAGTTGCTCTTCTGTACCAAACTTCAGAAAACTTGCTAAGCTTTGACGTCCTGTTTGCGCATGGTTGATTTTTTACTTGGTTAAGTCGTGAACATCGAAAGGATCAAATTCATTTACAAATAAAAGTACTTGCAAAATCGTCAGACTTAATTATATCCCCATGCAACAGGATATTGAAAAAAAACCGTACACTTTAGAACAATATAACAAACAAAAACGAAAGATAAGACACATTTTCAAGACCACCTATATTTCGACCAACTTGTCGGTCTTCTTCAGGGGGAATGAAGCAAAACCGTTACACACAAGTTTACTACGCTATTAAAATACAAATTGTGCGCCACGATAATAACAGCCGTAAATAACCGTCACAGCTCAAATATCAACATAACGCGCGCGCATGCAAAAGGAGAGCACGCGCACGGAGATATATACGTAAGCATAAAAGAGAAGTAACTTATCTTGCGAAAATAACGAAACATAGTCTCAAGATTTCTCATATTCATATGAAATAATTAATTATATAGACTAAGCCAGATAATAATTGCGTGTACGTTCTCCCCGATTCTGGCTTAAAACGAAAGCACTTTCATTAAGACCCTCCGGTCTCACTGACCGAAGTCAATATGCCCACTGTCCATCCTTTGCAATGAGATCTTCTTTTGCATAACTGTATCGATCAGGTGTATTTTAACATCCTGGAGTCCATGATACCCATCACTATGGAAGGCCTATAGATAGTATCATCCTTATCCTTATTAGCAGCAGACATCTTTGAATGTGCACGTAGTCGGCTGTTGTGGTTATTGAATCTTAGTATATACACACTCAGTGATCTTGGTGTTTTAAGCAATCTGATTGGTTCGCTATCTCTGGCTAATGAGCATTATTCACCCCCTACGGAGTGAATAATGCGTAAGCCAAACAAAAATAGTGTATACTTTTGAATTAAGCATACTTTTGATTCACACTGATTTGAACGGTGTTTAAGGACCATTATTCCAGACTGTCACGAGGTTTTTTCGAAGATTAACTATAGATTTTCCATGCTCAAAGATTCTGTAAATAGTTTCGCGAATTCGCGCATGCTTTGTACAGCTTGCACGTTTTCCGAGCATGAATTGAGAGGCCAATTAAATCGATTTTTAATGGTTTCCTTCTGAAATGTAGTTGAGATCACTTCCTGTGTATATACTAAAACAATTATGCTTCTCAATCTCGGTGAATAGTGGCAGAATATTTACCTCGCCGCTTCGCGGCTCGGTAAATATTCTGCCACTATTCACCTCGATTTCAAAGAATAATTGTTAATTAATCCTAAATTTAGTAGTGGTGGAGCCGACATATGGCAGACCATACGCATACCTTACAGCTAATTAGGTAAACAACATTCCTTGAATTGCAGTCCAACCAATAATTTACAGTGTAGCCTGTGCCCGTAACATGGCTAGAAACACTATCACCTACAGCAAGATAATTACATACATCGCATCGATTACTCGTACATTTATGAGTCCCTTGATTCCCACTAGGATTCTCATTTAGAGGTCGCAACTTGACGCGAACCAAATAAGCTTGTAAGCTCTTCGGGCGACGAAACGCCATCATGGGCACATCCTTAACTGCCTGCTTATACCTTTCCGAATAATGTAAAAAAGGGGTGTAACTCTCATAAAATACGCCCTATATTGGGTAGACCTGGGTGATACGTAACCGCAAAAGGTATTCTATCGTTAGTTGCCTATGGCCAGGGTGCAAGTAGCACTTCCCGGTCTAATACTCTAGCCCTATTTATTTGGTCCCGAACAAACTTTTCTTGATAACCCCTCTAAACTAAAAACTTCGTAAGATCTGATGCCCTCTGCTCAAAAGCCGCAGAGGTAGAACAAATACGTCTGAGTCTAAGAGCATGGGCATAAGAAATGTTTTTTTTTTTCTACACCCCTTTGGGTGGCACGAGGTATGGAACAAATACTGATGCTTATCAGTTGGCTTAGTATACAAATCGGTTTCAATAATGCCGTTACATACATACATACATACATACATACATACATACATACATACATACATACATACATACATACATACATACATACATACATACATACATGCATGCATGCATGCATGCATACGTACATACATACTTTATTTGGTGTCGCACATTAAAAGACTGGCAGCCGTAGGCTGATGTGGACCTGCGTTACTAATTTACAATATTTACAGCTATCAAAAAAACAATAGAAAAGACCAAATATGTACAATGTATGAATAATAAAAAGTAAAAGAAAAAATAGAACTAGATTGGATACTAAATGCTTATTAGTGTCAATAATAATAAATATAACCCCAATAAACTAAATACTAAATTATTATTATTAACCTGTACATCAAAATCATTAACGTTTTTCCTTGACCAGTCCACGTAAATTTGATGGTATCGTGATACTGATTAATCCAATAAAGGAACTCTTGAAGTTGTTCTTCTCCTGCCGTCCAGATCATTAAAATGTCGTCAGTGTACCTAAGCCAAAGATAGGGCTTTACTGGAGCCAAGTCCAGTAGCTGTGATTCAAGGTCGTGCATGAATAAATTAGCACATAGGCAGGCACCTTTCTCGTGGCAATAGCTGTACCCCGCTTTTGTAGAAAATGTTTCCAATCAAATTCAAAGTTGTTATTATTGAGAGCGAACTCTGCTAAGTCAACAATGTAATCTGTAGAAATTTCTTGGTTAATCCTCGTCTTTAGAATTTTAGGAATAGCTTTCAAACCGTTATTAATGGGGAATGTGGGGATACAGGCCGACTACGTCAATAGTGACAAGAATTGCTCCTTCCGGTATTCTGCCCATATCTTTGAGTTTTCTTAGAAAGTCATTGGTATCCTTCACGTATAAGGAAATCTGAGGTACCAAAGGTCTCAGCTGATAATCCACAAATGCAGATATTTTTTTTCGGTAGGCGTGTTACAACCAGATATAACAGGCCGTCCTGGACAATTCGTCTTATATATTTTAGAGAGAAGATAAAAATGCCCAGCCCTCGCATCACTGTTAATCAGTAGATACTGAAGAGTCGAATCACTGATTTATTATTATCCTTCACCATGGAGCGTATGAATTCTAGCATTAATCTTGTTAATCATGTCAGCTGTGTGGTCCTTTTTCAATGGAATGTAGACGTTTTTTATCATTTAACTGCCGCATAGCTTCAGCAACATACTTTTCCCTGTCCATATCCACCACCGCTGACCCCTTATTTATAACTATGTCGTCATATCCTCTCAAATATTCTAACGCTTCCTGTTCCTCCTTGGATATATTCCTTTGATAATAAACTCTCAAATCATGCATATATAATTGCTATAATTTGCTCTCGCAAAATTTAAAAAAAAAATCTCGAGCTCTTCAGAAAGCTTTATTTTTTTTGTAAAAATGCTCAAACAAAACTTACATACAGTGTAGTAACGTTTGCTTGCTTAGAAGACATTGGGAGGTGACGTGAATTTCAACAATTTTGTATCATTGCTCACCCGACGAGTAATCAGTTAAGAGCTCGCTCCTGTGTTCGGAGTTTAACAAGGCATCTTTCTTCTCGCGAAAGCAACTCGAGAATGACAACTTAGCTTAAGTTCAGTTTGTGACTGACAGCTGTCGTCTCGTTAGCCAATGAAATTATTTGAACCATTTTAACAAGAAGTGCGATTGGCGGATTTCGGCGCGCTTTATCACAGAACAGTAAACGGCTGACGCCACTTTAACTCCTTTCGAAAATAAAGTTTGGCTTGAAAATTCAGCTAATGTGTGGGAAAATTATTGGATTCTTTATCATAAAACAAATAAAGAAGACTCGACTGTACTCTGTTCTGTTGTAAAGCACGTAGGAAGCGGTAGAGCACTCAAGAAGTAGGGAAAAAGACTCCACTGCGTCTTGTGTTTTCCCCTACACTTCTTTTTTTGCTCCACTGCTTCCTGCGTGCTTTACAACAGAACAGAGCACAGTTGGGGTTTCCTTCTTTGTTTAATAAAGATGAGTAATTTTTCAACGTAGATTGTAGTAAAACTACTAAATCTTGGGGCTATTTTCGCGGTAGATAAGACATAAACACGAAGAGTTACTCAGATCTTTGGGCAGGTGCTCAGAGCTTCCTATAAGAACAAAACATACCGACCATAACTAGGGCAAACAGCAACGGCTCTTACTCGCACGTTCTATTCAAAAATTATCAGTTCCTATACTTCAGCGTCAACAAGATAGGGAGAAGGCTGCACTGCATCAGTTCCAAATCCTTGTTTCAGTTATTTGAGATGCGGGACGCGGGGAAAGAAGGCTTTAATGTTAATCAGCACTGAAGCGCCTTGGAATGAGAGCACAAAGGCACACCAGCTGCAAACAATGGAAAATAAAAATGGACAATAGCTGTTCCTTCATTTATCTTTTGCACAATCATTTATCAACAATTTAGGACGCGTTGTTATACAAAATATGAAGAAATACGTGTCCAGGTCAAAACCGCTGACCGGTTATGTCCTGTGGCGTGACAAAGTTCTCTGAAAGGTCCACTCGAAACAGTTGTTTTCCACCATCTGGGTTCCATACATTGGGGTAAAATGATTGAGTTATTAATGTCTGCTCTAAATGCTGCACTACTCCATCGTTTGGAGTGAATGGTGTCGTCTGTTTGAGGAGTACAGCAAAAGGCGAAGGTGGAAACGTACGCGTTTGTTGACTTCATGTCGGCTTTGGTACGATCAAACCTGACTTTTAATAGTGAGCTGAAACAGAGAAATGGTCTGCTGCTGGAGATGAATAATAAGACCAGCTAGAAGAAAAGGTTCAAGGGACTGGATTTCTGAATAACACGAGTGCTATGCGGAAATAGCCAGCTCCTTCAACGCGAGTCAAACAGTGGAGAAATGAAGCAAACCGTAAAGCTAAGTAAGTTCCAGTTCCATTCAGTTTGTTTCAAAACTCGAAGTCATAAACGATTGTTTTCAGTAGAAATTTACTCAACAGACTATATTCTTTTAATCTGACGGCTGTTTCGGTCATCTTCTGGTTTTTCTAAAGAACTGAGGAAATTTTAATTTAAGCAAAATTTACAAAACCTGATTTTCATGTTGTTTTCGCTGATATCCCTGACAACAAATAAGCCCGCCCCGCAGAAATTTTTACAGATTTAGTAACTGGAATGTTTGTTGTAAACTATTCATGTAGTTCCAGTTCTAGAACTGATGTACTTTTAGAGAGAGTGAGAGAAACATATTGCTTGTTTCACCCACAAATTTAAATGATGGAAACACTGTGTAATGAGTTGGCCGTCTATTCCACGTAGAATATATATAATGAAAAGCCACATACATGGAGGGAACCTATGATAGTAGTTTAACATTTGGTGCAAGTCTCAGGTTACACTGTTTAATTGGACTTGAGAAATTGGGTTTTGAATTTTTCAATTTTTAACATAATTTTTTAGTTAAAAATTGAGTTCTAAGGTATTAAGAAACATTCGGCGTTACCATGGCAACAATTGAGTTATGACCTCAATGATTGACATTTTTGAACATCCCTGGTGGGGACCTACTTCCATGTAAATTTGATTGGGGTGCGGGGGGGGTCAAAATTTTTCATTTCTTACTTTGTTTGATTTTTACAGATAATTGCTCTTAACTCCTTTCGAAAATAAAGTTTGACTTGAAAATTCAGCTAATGTGTGGGAAACTTATTGGATTCTTTATCATAAAACAAATAAAAAAGCCTCGACTGTACTCTGTTCTGTTGTAAGCACGTAAGAAGCGGTAGAGCACTCAAGAAGTAGGGGAAAAAAACTCCACGGCGTCTTGTGTTTTCCCCTACACTTCTTTTTTGCTCCACTGCTTCCTGCGTGCTTTACAACCGGAACAGAGCACAGTTGAGGTTTCCTTCTTCGTTAATTATAAAGATGAGTAATTTTTTTAACGCAGATCGAAGTAAAAATGCTGAATCTTAAGGCCATTTTCGCGGTAGATTAGACATAAACACGAAGAGTTACTCAGATATTTGGGCAGGTGCTCAGAGCTTCTTATAAGAACAAGCAATACCCACCATAACTAGGGCAAACAGCAACGGCTCTGCTGATAAAATTGCTCGTGCGTTCTATTCAAAAATTTTCAGTTCCTATACTTCAGCGTCAACAAGATAGTGAGAAGGCTGCACTGCATCAATTCCAAATACGTGTTTCAGTTATTTAGCTTTAAGATTGCACTCTTTCAATCGACACCCCCAGTTTTCGCTCAGTGACGTTTAATTTAGCAGTAGCAGAAGATTAATTATAACATAACTAAAGCAAGGCGCGCGCTCTGATTGGCTAATTCAGCATCTACTATTTGCCCATGGGTGTATGGTGCTGACGTAATCAATAACTAAAGCAAAGCGCGCGCTTTGTGATGTAGCTCATTTTGACCACTGTAATAACGCGTATCGTCGTCGATAAGAGTACAGACCACGCTTAACCACATTCGATTTGTTTTTTACCACAATATCAAAGATAACGAAATAAATATTTGTCTTGACAACTGAAAACACCGATTCGGACTTGAAAGTGCACGCGCTGCATTATGCAAATGAGCTGCTTGTACGCGTCAGACTTTCCTTTCAAAAAATTTACAAACTCGCTTAATATGCAGAAACAATACGAAAAAATGTTTGGGAAATACAGCATTTCTCGTTCTCCCAAACTTCCACTCGTGTTTGTATAACTCGATAGAAACAGGGTACATGTTTTCTATTTCTTAAATAAAACAAATGGTAAACGCCATAGCGTGTACTATTGAGTTATGGTTGCACTTGGGAGGTTTGCTAAGCACTCAAGAAGCTAGAGTCGCACTCGGCTATCGTCTCGTGCGACTCTTACGCTTCTTTCGTGCTTAGCAACCTCCCGCGTGCAACCATAACTCAATAGTACACGCTATGGCGTTTACCATTTGTTAAGGTTATTCCTCACAATTGCACTGCGCATCCTTTCTACGCATAATTTATGGCGTCATTTAGCGCGCCCGCGTGCACGTGCATATTGAAAACATGGCGGATTTGCCTTGATATTGAGCGCTGTCAGGTGGAAAATAGCTATAGCTCACCAACGAGCACGGGCACCCCAACTTTTTTTCAGTCATTGTAATCAACTTATCATAAACTTTGCTTGAGGAAAGACTGATCTGATTCCTATTGCTGAAAATTGAGTAAATAAGGAAAATAGCAAGTAAACTGTGGTCTTTTCTATTTTGCCCTATGGTAACCATGTCAAGAAACTTGGTTGAAATTTTAATCAAGAATTCAGCTTTCTGTCTAAATCCAACTTAAAAAGTTTATTTGTGTCCGATACAATGCATTGACTCCAGTTTAATACGTGTTCTCATGTGTCTCGGTCACAAATGTTTACAATTATTACCGGGAATGTGTTCTTGTAATAAGCATTAATTAATGCCAAAATGGGTCATTTTCAATGCCCCAGTGCTCCTTAATGAGTATGGGCACCCCCATTTTTTATTTCAAAATTGAAGTTCTCATATGATAAATATTCAGTGGGCAAAGTTTGAACGAAAATCTATTGTCAGTTTTATTTCAGGGGAATTACCTTAAAGAGAATCAGTCCTAACTTTGCCTGTGCTTAAACATACAAAAGCACTTAAAGATCTATAATTTTCAAAATATTGTACATTTCCTCAAACGCGTACTACAAGTTGTAGATAGTGCCTTGTTTTGGCAAAACGTATTGTTATATTTCGAAAACGATCCACTCAGTCCGAGTCTTTATACGTTTTCTATTGTGGTCACGTGACATACCAAATATGAGCGTGGTTCAAAACATTTAAAGGAAACGTGAATCGAACAAACACGCTAAACTTTGATGCCCACTGGACCTCAGGAGCCATAAAAAGGAGGTTTTGAGATTTCCTTAGCAACAGACTTGTAGTTAAGTTTCTCCCCCCTTAAAGCACGAATGTTTTTGAAAAAAAAAATAAATGCCAGCAGTTTTGTTCTTTAAATCATGAATTCGAAACTTTGTCCAACATGTCTTATGAAAGTGTACATTGCCAAAGTTGTGAGGTGCTAGCTATTTCAGTAGGATTAATGTTTCATATGAACATCGGTTTACAACTACGTCCAATGTAAAAATCCACTTATGGGAGATGAAAATTGGCTTTGGTAAGATTTGGATGATCAGGACTTGTCGTCTACAAAAATATCTTGGGGAGGAAACAAACCGAAACGAAACAAAACGAAGCAAAGGTGTTGAATGGAGTATATAAAAATACTTACCGGCAGAGCAAATGTCTTTTCTTATCAGAAATGAGCATATGAAGAACAGCATGTGGAGCTGAACCGAGCTGATGAAAAAGGGATACCTGCTCGCCAAAGATAAAACACGACACAAAGTGTGGCAAGCAAAATACACGTCATTCCTTCAAAAGCCTTGTCAAGCATTTTCTGTTATTTCAAACCTTAACTGACATTCTCACTTCTTCTGTCTTTGTTTTCACAAAAGATTTATTATTATTATTATTTCTTTTTTTTTGACATTAGCTTTCACCAATGAACGTTTCCCATGCGGCTTCAGTCGACCCTTTACTCTTCAGTATTTGTTGCATAGCGCGTTTTCTGTATTTTATTCTTTACAGATCTTCTGAATGTTTTGAAGTACCACTTTAAACTAGTTAACAAAAT